>BQNB010085392.1:4470-28487 GCA_026074375.1 Tanacetum coccineum | reverse complement strand
ATTTAGGGGTTATCTTTTTTATTTCATCCGAAACAACTCAACTACGAGTTCAGAGACGGAGGCTTTATTTAGATAACCCCGGAGTTAAAATTTGGCTTTATTCTTATTATTATTATAGCAATATTATTAAACCTCGGTCCTTTAAACAACTGCCACATCGGTATGCGAGCCGACCATGGTCCAGGAGTCTTATTTCGACCTCGGTGAATCCCTCGACCTTTTAGAAGGCTGCAACATCGGTTGTGAGCCGGCAAGATGCAGCAAACTTTTATCAGTCTCTTAAAGTTTGTAATCTAAAGGTGAGCCGAATTCACAAGTGACACAACCGGTTGATTTTGTTGTTTTTCAATTTTTTTTGGTTTTTTAAATACTTTAGGAAAAGTATTTTTGGTTTTTTCTAATAAATCTACGAAAATAAATCGAGAAAAATAAAATATTTTTTGTATTTTTTTTAGTTTTAAAAGAAAACGATAACTTCACGAGGAAGGATCTTCAAATACTAATCTTCAAACGTAAACACGATAGTTGCACACATCTCCCCGGCAACGGCGCCAAAAATTTGATACAAATTAATTATACATATACATATAAAAATTACTTAATACATATATAATATATAACTAAAATAATCAAATAATAAGAGGAGTAAGTATTCCGTAAGATTTTTAAGAAGATTACTTTTAACCAAAGTAAAATTCAAAACCTTCCCGAGTCGTATCCCGACGAGGCGTGAATTGAAAATCAAGGTTAAGTTCGTGATCGCATGATTTGAATAATCGAAGATTTGATTTTGGATTCTATTTCTACAAATGAAATGCAAAAACAAGGCAAGCTAAAAACTAAAACAATTAAGATTGAAACACGAAAACGTTAACGGGTATCTAAACCCGAGACTTAATCAAATTTTAACCCTAAAAATGCAAATTTAATTTTTAAAGGACCTAAATGATTAAAAATAATTTTAGAAAAAAGAATTATATTTTTCTGACTTTTATTAATTTCTTATGAATTAAAAACTGATTTAATGTAAAAATATTATTAAAACTATTAAACTAATTTATAAAAAACTAAAAAATTCACGAAAGGTACTTTTAACTATTCTAATCCTAAGAAAAATAAAGTGGGTCCAACAGCTTATTGGAATAAGCTGTAAATAAGCTAAAGAGCCTAATAAGCTATAACTGAATATAAGGTTTAAATATTAAATGTAACAAACTATGAACGAAAAAGACCCCAGGGCAGTTGGTAGTGTGTGGTGGTGTTAAGGTGTTGGTTGAGTGAGGTTGAGGTCTCGGGTTCAACCCTTGAGACTTCCCTCAACTCCCAACATTTTTATTCTGTAAATTTTTTTATGAAAAAGTTAAACATGGCTGAAATAAGCAACTTTTGTGAAATGACTTTTTATAAAAACTTAAAAATAAGCTAGAAATTAGCTTTAAAAGGTGGCAGATTCACTTTAAAGCTTAAAAGCTTTGACACTCAACTGTTTTGACACATAAACCTTAATAAGCTCACACTTAGTCCAAATAAGCTACTAAAGGCTTAATCCACACTTATTAAGCAAACCTAAACCCAGAATAAGCAATTCCAATAAGCCATAAGCTCAGAAATCCAAATTAGCTTTTTAACTAAAAAAACTAAAAACAGTCTAATGAGGCAACTTTAAGCTAATTTTTAAGCTACTAGATCATTAAGCTAATGTCTAAAAGCTAAAAACAGATAGAGCTAGTACTACAAGCTATAAGAAAAAGCAAAATTTAAGCACTTAGGAACATTAATAAGCTAGAAAATGACAAATGAAAAAGGCTGATTACACTTAAAATCCTATGTTTTTGGTTTTTTCAAGTTTTTATAAAAGCTAAAATGACAAACTGCAGCCCTATTTTTAAGCTAGCAAATGAAAGCTAAACTCAAAAATAAGCTCAAACAGATTGAGCTTATACTACAAATAGCTTATGCTATCAAATTCAAACCCTAAAACAACTAACAACTAACCTAGAATTAAGATTGAAAAGGGACTTTTAACTTTTAAAACTGGTACTATGAACTTTGACAGATTTTGACAGAAACACAAACCACAATAGCAGACCTATGTAACCTTGTTTCTACTTCATTTTGAGACTTAAACATGCATAAAAACAACACCATAAAGCCACATTCAAAGATCTAATCATTTAAGCAGTTTGACTAAGCTTATGATTCACAGATTCAAATCACAAGTAGATAAAACCTTAATACTGAGTTTTGAACCTTAAAAACTTTTATAAACTAACTTATAACCTTAATGACAGCTTAACAAAGTTGACTTAAAAGCCAAAAGGCATTCAAGCAGTTTTAACACTTGGTTAAAACTGCTAAGCCAAACACCCCTTTAACAAAACTGATTTCATTTTAAACTTGAAATAGACTGATTTAAGCTTAGATTTATAAAAACATATTATAACTAAGCATATTAAGCATTAATAAGCAAATTCCAACAGTCAATAATCACTTAACTATAAGCAAACAGAATAAGCAGATTTGAGCTAAACAAGATAGATTTTATCTAAAACTTAAACTAATGATCTATAATCTATAAACTAAACATATTAAGCATTTCTAAGAGATAATAAGCACTAATAAGCAAATAGAAACAGTAAATAAGCTAAGACAATTTTAAGCTAAAAATGGAAAAGTGAACTTACAAAACCCTTTGCTTAAACAAGGGTAGTAAATGCTCTTAGAGCTTATCTACAAAGCTCTAGCTTGTTAAAAACAAGCTAGTAAAACCTTATAAGCCCTTCCAAATCTGGCTTATCTTCCATTAAAGCTTTTGAGTGATTTTTAAGTAAAAATAACTTAAACACTATAAGCTATGGAAAATCTTATTTGGCTTAAGTAAAACAGCTTAATTAATGAGAACAAGAGTTTAAGAGAGCTTAACAAACATTTTTAAAACATAAACTTCATTAACTTTAAAACATAATTTAACCTAAAAACATAAATTTCATTAACACTTAAAAAACATTACAAGACTTTAAATAAAGTTACAATAAGCTAATATAAACTAATTTAAGCTGAAAAATACAATAAAAGATAGATCCCTAGCTTATGCCCTAATGGCCACTATTTATAGACGAATGAGAAGCCTCTAGGTCTTTGAGGTGTGTTTTTTTTGTGTGAGTGCTCTCCAAGCCATAAATCTAAGCCCTTGAATCCTTTATTGTGCTTCTTTAAATTGATCATAGCCCTTGATTTAGTCCCAACCAATCAATTGGCCTAGGATTGCCAACGTGGTTATCTTATCTTTGAAGAATAGGTTAAATTGGGTTTGTTGGGTTGTGGGGAAGAGGTTAAGAGGGTTTTGTCGTTTGATTGCAGGGTGGGACAATGACAGGGGTGATGAATAGTGACGTTTATTTTGGCGGGAAAGTGGTTTTGTTTATAACTGTTTGATTTGGGTTAACGGGTGTTAGGGGTTGGGGACTAACGGTGTAAAGGTTTAGGACTAGGGGTGAAAAGGATAAAGGACTAATGGTGTAAATCCCATGGACTAATGGTGTAATGAGTTAACAGGTGTATGGTTAAGTGTTTGTTGGGCTTATATTGATTGGTTTGGGCCGGTTTAGATTATGGATTTGGACTTGGACTTTTTAGCTTATAAGTTTTAATGACAAGGGCTTAATGGGCTGGCCCGGTCCATTAAATGGGTGCGGGTTGGCCTATTTAAGATGCATATGTCTTCGGCTTTGATTTTTCATGCTCATTCCATTCCCGTGCTCGGTTTGTCAGTTTTGGCTTCGTTTTTGTCTTTTATTGAATATCCGTTACCTGCACAACACAAATAGCAAAACACACACATATTTGGTATTTTATGTCCGTTTTTGGTTATTTAGGCTCGTTTTATTAGGTCAACGGTATGTGTATTTAAGCACATACCAAAATCCCACATACTAAACTATTATCGTGTCCACACGCAATGCTATAAGTAAACACTTTAGAAAACTAAGAGTCTTAATTCCCCATGACTAATTACCTCGAAAAGTAGCTAAGTGTTCATCATAAGGAATTAAGACTTCAATAGCTTTGAAAAGCCCCCGCTTTTGACCATTTTACAATTCTCAAACTAATTACCCACACATATTTTTTTTTTTTTTTCCTTTTTCTCATTTTCTAACTTGAATGTCTAGACTTTTGTTATTTTTCTTAACCATTTAGGGTCATAATACAAGAAGCACTTCAATCCAAATTGCCCAAAAGGATAAATTCAATGTCCCCATTTTTCACTCTGTCCACAAACCTAAGTTAAAAACGGAAATCACCGTTAAATATAAGTTAAGATGCTTACACTACTCCATACTTGTAACTGTGAAACTTTTTCCTCACGGACTATTTATTTCTTAGGGTGAATTGCTAATTTTGAATTTCAACCATGGACTAACTTTTAAGAAAATTGTAATATTTCTATGCTTCACGTTCCACCCAAGAATTATGATTTTGAAGGCGAGATCATTCTATGTAGCGACTTTCTTCTTGGTGCATCCCAGCGGAGACCAGCTTAGGTGACCAAGTTTTGACACCCCACAAAGAATAGTATCGAAACTCATAGACCTTCGATTTCAAAAACTCTTAGGCTTCCCGTTAAATACATAATTCATTTAGAAAAACCACAACTTAAAATAGTCTTAGTTCAAAAGCATATTTAAATTTAAGAAAAAAAAATTCCCAATATTTATTAAATCACATATATTACACTTAATATAATTATGCATCCTTTAAACGAAGGAAATCCTCGACCTTTTTGAAGGCTGCAACATCGGTTGTGAGCCGGCAAGAGGCAGTAAACTTTTATCAGCCCATAGTTTTTATTATTATTACCTCTTTTTTTTAACATAAAAACTCATATTACCACGATATAGAGAAAATTTCTTTTTAGAAAATTTAAGTATAAATTTGAACTAAGACTAAATAAATTATTGTTATCGACTACATTAAAAAAATCATTGATTTAAGTTTAATTTTCGAAAAAAGCACGTATTATTAGTCAGGTTAGGAGCTTATGGGAGAAAAAGCTACAAACTACAGGTATGAGCTCTTAAGATTTCCAAATAATCCTTGTTTAACATCTTACTCATAATTAACTCTATCATTTCTCATTTTTCGCATATTTAAAATCTTTAATAAAAAGATCCGCGAATGCTTAGTCAAATAAACTAGCTTAGACAAGTTTATAAAGGTTAAGGGACAAAGCTAAGAGCTCAACACGCTCGATCGAGTCAAAATTTATTCTTATTCTACCTAGCAAGAAAGTCAAACATTGTGACAAAACACTTATTTTATTTTTGAAATTTTTTTAATTTTTTTGGTATTTTGGTGGTAAAAATGGGATTACGTGAAAACAACGACTGCAGGCACAATTAAATCGATAGATCCCCCCCCCATACTAGAACTAGACATTGTCCTCAATGTTTTAAGAATGGTCTATACGTAAATCTAAAGCTTTTTATTAAGTATGCTCAAAGATAAACGTTAGTCGATAAGATTTAGGATATTGGATTCCTAAAATCATGGAGTGAACGAAGGACAAAACCACGAGCACGATAGTCTTCATAATCTGGGGCAATCCTGGACATACAACACAAAACACGAAACACGAGAAAGGAAGAGGCGAACCTTCTCACGTCACACTTATTCATTACTACTATTATAATTATATTAGGATAAGCATGGGTTGCCACCCACGAAGTGCTTGTTTATTAAAGAGTCACTAAGCTTGACTCGTCCCTGAATTTAGTTGTCCATGGGGAAGGTTTGGAGATCCGGGACAACCATGGGTGGTATGTCCCTCCAAAGTAGTGCTTGAGTCTATGACCGTTCACCTTGAAGTTTGGTCCGTCGGTTTGAGATAACTTGACGGTACCATAAGGGAAAACTTGAGCAACGGTGAACGGTCCGGTCCAACGGGTTTTGAGCTTACCCAAGAAGATCTTTAATCGAGAATTGAAGAGAAGAACTCGATCACCAACAATGAAAACGCAGTTTTTAATCTTGGAGTTATGAATCTTCTTCGTTTTTTCTTTGTAGATTAAAGAGTTCTCATAGGCTTGATCACGAAGTTCATTTAATTCATTCATTTAAACTTTCCGATGATCACCCGCGGTCTTGAGGTCAAAATTGCAATGTTTCAAGGCCTAATAGGCCTTGTGTTCAAGTTCGATAGGAAGATGACAAGCCTTTCCATACACTAGCTTATAAGGAGTGCACCCGATGGGTGTTTTGAAAGTGGTACGGAAGGCCCATAAAGCATCATCTAACTTGTCGGACCATGAAGCACGGTTTTCGCCTATGGTCCTTTCCAAGATACGTTTCAAGCCACGATCTTGAAAAACCATCCACTTGTTAATTGTTGTGGATGGATAGCGGTAGAAAAGACGGTGGAGTAAACTCCCTATTAAGCATGACCTTTGCAAATTGGTCATTGCAAAAGTGAGTACCGCGATCACTAATAATTAGTGGGGATCGCTTTTGCTTCAACCCATTTAGACAAGTAGTCAACGGCCATAAGAATGTACTTGTTCCCTCGAGAAGACGAGAACGGGCCCATGAAATCGATGCCCCACATGTCAAAGATCTCGTGTACTTGAATTGCATTTTAGGGCATTTCATCTTTTTGCGAGATTTTGCCTTGACGTTGACAAGCATCACACCGTGTGACCAAGTCATGGGCATCTCGGTAAATAGTCGGCCAATAAAATCCAGAATCAAAGACTTTCTTAGCGGTGTAGTTGGCACCATGATGTCCCCCGGTGGGTCCATTATGGCAAGCCGTGAGGATATCAACGGCTTCTTGGCCGTAAACACATTGTCTAATCACTTGATCCGCACCAATTCTAAACAAGTAGGGGTCGTCCCAAAAGTAATGCTTTACATCCTTAAAGAGTTTTTTCTTTTGTTGGGATGGCATCCCTTTCACAATAAAATTCCCCGCATGGTAGTTTGCAATGTCGGGAAACCATGGGGTACTAGAATCACCACGAAAGGTAACCATACCAAGAGTCTCGAGAGGAAATGTTTCGGTAATTTCCTTGTTTCTCATGAACATTTGGTGGGGGGGATTTTCAAGTCTTGAAAGTGGGGGGGGGGGCGGGGGGGGGCTCAAGCCGCGAGATTCTCTGCTCCTTTTTTATCACAAATAATGTCATCAAATTTTTGGAGTAGGAGAATCCACCAGAGCAATCTCAGCTTATCATCTTGCTTGGCAAGAAGATATTTAAGAGTCGAGTGGTCCGTATACACTATGGTCTTTGATAGGACTAAATAAGGCCAAAATTTCTCGAAAGCATATACCACGGCTAATAATTCTTTCTCCGTAGTAGTGTAATGTGCTTGAGCATCCGTCATGGTCTTACTAGCATAGTGTATAGGCTGACAATGTTTGGTCTTACGTTTCCCCAAGACTGCACCTACCGCGTAATCACTAGCATCACACATAATTTCAAATGGTAGGTCCCAATCGGGGGCAACTAAAATCGGAGCTTCGGTTAACTTCTTCTTAAGTATATTAAACGATTCAATACATTCTTTTGAGAAGATGAAAGGGGTTTCCTTTTCTAGAAGACGGGTCATCGGCCGGGCGATTTTAGAAAAATCTTGAATAAATCGACGATAGAATCCGGCGTGACCTAAAAAACTTCGAATGCCTTTGACGAAAGTCGGATGAGGGAGTTTAGCTATAACATCAACTTTAGCTTTGTCGACCTCAATCCCGGACTTTGAAATCTTATGTCCTAGAACAATGCCTTCTTTTACCATAAAATGACATTTCTCCCAATTTAGAACTAAATTAGTGTCTTCGCACCGTTTGAGCATTTTGTCTAAATGGGAGAGGCATGAGGAGAAAGAATCCTCGAAGACCGAGAAATCATCCATAAAGACCTCCATTGTTTCCTTGATCATGTCATGGAAAATGGCCATCATGCACCTTTAGAACGTGCCCGGAGCATTACATAAGCCGAAAGGCATGCGTCGGTAGGCAAACGTCCCATAAGGGCAAGTGAAGGTGGTCTTTTCTTGGTCTTGCGGGTCTATAGGAATTTGAAAATATCCCGAGAAACCATCTAGAAAACAATAGTATTCGTTTCCCGCGAGTCTTTCAAGCATTTGGTCCATAAACGGTAACGGGAAATGATCTTTACGAGTGGCATCATTTAACTTTTGGTAGTCAATGCATACACGTCATCCCGTAACTAATCGAGTAGGTATCAACTCATTATCTTCATTTTCAATTACGGTTATACCGCCCTTCTTGGGAACACAATGAACGGGGCTCACCCACGGGCTATCAAAGCTTCCTTTTTGATAACCTCGTGAATTGTTAGGTTCACTCGTCTTTGATGTTGAATTGCTGGTTTAGAGTCATTCTCTATTAATATTTTGTAAGTACAAAATTGAGGGTCAATGCCCTTTATATCGGAGATTTTCCAAGCAATGGCACGCTTGTGTGACTTTAAAACCTTTAGAAGTCGGACCTTCTCATCTTCTTTTAAGTTTTTAGCAATTATGACGGGTAGTTTATCGGTACCCTCCAAAAATGCATACTCAAGATGAGAAGGTAAATCCTTGAGTTCAAGCTCCGAATGATCATCAATTGAAGATTTTACAATTTTAAGTTCCTCAACGTAAAGTTCTTTCGGAGGGAGAGGAGATGATGGATCATCGTTTAATAACATCTCGAGTAGAAGAAGGTCTCCCTCCAGATCAAAGTTGTCATCATCGATTCTCGATGGAATTGAATCATTAGTAAGACAAGCTTTGATTTCTTCCAAAATGAAGTCACCTTCCTCAAAAGGTATGAGAGAGGGGGAAGACGTAGAAAGGATAGGATCTAAAGACTGAGTGGGATTGCCACTCGTAGAATTATCCGAGAATCCGAGCACTTCTTAAGCATACTCCTCACAGGCTACGTCGATGACATCGATTCGATTAATCGACACAGCATCATTGTAGGAGTATCTCGAAGTTTGACCAACTTTAAAGGTTATGGCTTCATCATCAACTCGGAGAGTTAATTCTTCACCGTAAACATCAATCAAAGAACATTTCGTCCTCAAAAAGGGTCTCCCGAGAATTAAGGGAACCCAAGGATCGACAACATAATCAACGATACGACAGGTCGGCCGGGGAAGAAAATGGAAACTGTCCTACTTTATTACAAGATCTTTTGGCAATACCGGATAGGACTAGAAGTCGGATCGGTCCTTCAAGTTAAGAAATCATTTGAGTAGGAGTAAGTTGGGAGTAGTGAGAGCTTTTTTCCATATGGAAAAGAGGCATTAAGTTGATGCTTGCACCAAGATCGGCCAAGGTATGCATTTAACTAACTCCGGGAAAATCACTATGGAATAGAAACTTTGCCGGGGGTCGTCTCCACGTTTTTTGGGAACCCCCTTTTTTAGGATAAGCCGAACAAATTTCATTCACCGGTTTGTTTTGGTCTAATGTCAAACAATTTTTCTTTGTTATTAAGGAGACTATTGAACTTGAAGCAAATTTCGTCATATTAGACAGAGCATCCGCAAAAACTGAAGCTCTGAAATGTTAATTCCCTAAAGATTTCAACAAATTTTGAAGCTAGTTTATCATCTTTTTCATGGAGCTTTTGTTTGTTGCTCTCGAAGGATAAGGTATAGACGGTTTAGGCTTTAGGAAGCAAAACAACGGGCTCATCATCAGAGCTTGACATATGGACTACCGGAGGTTGGATGTTTTTGGTACTCGGTTGCACCGTATCCTTTGTCACCTCGGGTTCCCGTTCCACCACCTTGGGAAGAGGTGGAATTGGAGGTCCATCATAAGAAATACCACTTCGGGTGGTGATTGCTTTCAAGTCACCTCTCGGGTTAGCAACGGTGTTGCTAGGAAGTGATCTCAAACCCGAAGAAGAAGCGGTATTTATTTGGAATAAACTAGCCATCATATTCTTAAGCTCATTGGTTTGATTTGACATTGAAGTTTGTATTGTAGTTTGCATTTCATTTCTCAATTCATTTTTCACATTATTTATTTGATTTTGCATAGCTTTCATATTAGCATCATTTATCTTCTTGTAATTTGACAATTCATTCGAAGGAGCAACTTGAGTTTGCTGAATCGGAGCTTGATAACTCGGATTTCCTTGATTAATTCCTCTGTTTTGATTGTAACCTTGATTGTATCGGGTTTGATTATTTTGCACATTCGGTTGAGCAAAACCCGGTGGTCGAATTTGGTTAGCTACACTTTGATGATGGTATCTGGTATTTCCCTGATTATAGTTTACTGCAGCTGTCGAAACATATCCTTGAATATTACTGCGGTCCACCACAAGTAACACAAATTTCCTCAACCGCTTTCACGGAAGCGGGAGGAGAAGATTTCTGATGAAGTATAGCCTTAACGACGTCAACAAGAGCGGCAATCTTGGGAGAATGAGGGGTAGAAGAAGAAGGAGCATTCGTACTCACTTTTGAAACAATCGGTTTGTTCTGTGAGTTGAGAACTTTTGACTTGTTTTCAATAATAGTCAAAGCATCCCGAGGATTTTTAGTCAAAAGATTACCACCGGCGGCGGCATTCAAAGAATCTTGATCGGTTGAGGTTAAAGCATTGTAGAAGGTATCAAGTTGATGCAACTACTGGTGGTAAACCGGTGATGATGGGTCATTGCACAAAAAGAGATCCTTTGAAACGGTCCGATTGCCTCACAAAATGAATTCATCAAAACGTTGTTGAAAAATTCGTGATTGATTTCATTCCGAGAGCTTTGTCGTTTTTGAAGGAGGAAAGAATTGGTTAATAAAGTTGGAAACAAGATCCTCCCAAGTAAGCATAGAACAGGGGCCGGTTCTTTTTTGAGCCAAATTCGGTTGCCCCCTCGGATAGAAACTGGAAACAAAACAAAAAAGCATAAGCTTAATCGACGAATTAGGCACATCTCTATACTTAATTGTGGAAGTAATCTTGTTAAACCAACGAATGTGAGCATGTGGATCTTCTTTCTCAAATCCGTAAAATTGTTTTGAAGTTACAAGATTTAGAAGACCATGTTTAAGCTCAAAATTCTCCGTGAGAATAGCGGGTGGGAATACGATAAGCAACTCGTAACCCTCGGTGGGTGCTTGGGGTAGAGTTAATGCCACCATAGCTACGTTGATCGGCCTTCGTAATATAGGGGCTCTTCAAGAGAAAAACGGTTCGATATTGTCATGGAACGTCTACGATTACAACATTTCTGGATACCGTAGAAGTTTCACAACAAAATTCAAAGAAGAGCGAGAGGAGTGGCAATGATGCACTAAAAATAAAATAAGAGAAATAAAAAAAAAATAATTTTTGTAACCGATAATCGAACAAGTGTACGGTAGCTCTCTATAAAACGCACAAAGAAGCGGAGGAATAGCGGGGGTACGCGCGTAAGGTTTTAAAAAACCTTCTCCTTTCGGGTCGAAGTTCGTAGGATCAACCCTCCTTAAACCTCTCTTATAGTTTGTAATCTAATGGTGAGCCGATTTCACAAGTGACACAATGGTTGTTTTTGTTGTATTTCAATTTTTTCGTATTTTTGATTACTTGAAAATATTCACAAATGAAAGCGATAACTTCACGGGGAAGGGTCTTCAAACACTAATCTTCAACGGGTCACATGTATAATTTCACACCACCTCCCGGGCAACGGACGCAACAAAAAATTTGATTACAACTTTTAATTATACATATATAAATATATAATAATTACTTAATACAATATATAGTATATAACTAAAGTAATCAAATAATAGTAAGATTAAGTATTCCGTAAGGTTTTTAAGAAAATTTATATTTTAACCAAAGTAATATCCAAAATCTTCCCGGGTCATAGTCCCAACGAGGCGTGAATTAAGAATCGTGATTAAGTTTGTGATCGCGTGATATGAATGATCAAATTTTTGGCTTGGATTCTATTTCTACTAATAATATGTAAAAACAAATAACGGAAAGCAAACAAATATAGGCAATTAAAACATTAAGCATTAAAACGATAACGGAAATTCAAAACCGAGACTTAAAACCTAAATAATCAAATTTTAACCCTAAAAATTCAAATTTAATTTCTAAAGGTCCTAAATGACTAAAAATAATTTTAGAAAAAAGAATTATATTTTTTTGATTTTTATTTTATTTATTATGAATTAAAAACAGATTTAATCTAAAAATAATATAAAAAATATTAAACTAATTTATAAAAATCTGAAAATTTTATGAAAAGTACTTTGAACTAATTAAAATCTAAAAAAAATAAAAGATTTGGAAAAGCAGCAGGTAAATAAGCTGATAAGCAAAACTAGGGATTAAAGCATAAGTATTAAATGGTGCAAGATATAAAACAAAAAAGACCCAAGGGCAGTTGGTAGTGGGTGTGTGTGCTAAAGTGTTGGGTGTGTGAAGGGGAGGTCACAGGTTCGACCCCTGTGACCTTTCTTTTTGATAAAACATTTTTTTAATTTTTTTTGCAAAAAGCTAAAGTATAAGCACAAATAAGCAACTTTAATATATGGACTTTTGACAGAACTTATTATTAAGCTAGATTAAGCATAAACAAAATGACAATTTAGGAATTAAGCTAAATGTCATTAAGTTAAAACAGTTTTTGGCTTTTTGGACTAAATAAGCAACTAGAAATCAAATAAGCTAAAAACAAACTTAAACTTAGACTCAATGAGCAAAAAGGACTAAGAAATAAGCAAATAAATAAGCTGGAAAAAACTACCAAAGAAAGCAAAAGGCCATAAGCACTAAAAATAATTTAACAGGCTAAACTGCTAACCAAACATACCAAAAGGGCATTTTCAAGCTTAATTTTAAACTACTATATCAATAACCTAGTCTTTTAAACCTAAAAACAGATTAAATTCAACAACCAAACAACTTAAATAAGCAAGAAATTGGCATTTTGAATTACAAAATAAGCTAGAAAAAGCTAAGTGAAAATGATAGCTTAACTCTTTGTAATTTCTTCTAGCTCCTTGCTAGTTCGTTTATAAATTTCTGTCGTTCTAAAAAAAAATAAGCTCACACTTAGTCTAAATAAGCTACTAAAGGCTTAATCCACACTTATTAAGCAAACCTAAACCCAGAATAAGCAATTCCAATAAGCCATAAGCTCAGAAATCCAAATTAGCTTTTTAACTAAAAAAAACTAAAAACAGTCTAATGAGGCAACTTTAAGCTAATTTTTAAGCTACTAGATCATTAAGCTAATGTCTAAAAGCTAAAAACAGATAGAGCTAGTACTACAAGCTATAAGAAAAAAGCAAAATTTAAGCACTTAGAAACATTAATAAGCTAGAAAATGACAAATGAAAAAGGCTGATTACACTTAAAATCCTATGTTTTTGGTTTTTTCAAGTTTTTATAAAAGCTAAAATGACAAACTGCAGCCCTATTTTTAAGCTAGCAAATGAAAGCTAAACTCAAAAATAAGCTCAAACAGATTGAGCTTATACTACAAATAGCTTATGCTATCAAATTCAAACCCTAAAACAACTAACAACTAACCTAGAATTAAGATTGAAAAGGGACTTTTAACTTTTAAAACTGGTACTATGAACTTTGACAGATTTTGACAGAAACACAAACCACAATAGCAGACCTATGTAACCTTGTTTCTACTTCATTTTGAGACTTAAACATGCATAAAAACAACACCATAAAGCCACATTCAAAGATCTAATCATTTAAGCAGTTTGACTAAGCTTATGATTCACAGATTCAAATCACAAGTAGATAAAACCTTAATACTGAGTTTTGAACCTTAAAAACTTTTATAAACTAACTTATAACCTTAATGACAGCTTAACAAAGTTGACTTAAAAGCCAAAAGGCATTCAAGCAGTTTTAACACTTGGTTAAAACTGCTAAGCCAAACACCCCTTTAACAAAACTGATTTCATTTTAAACTTGAAATAAACTGATTTAAGCTTAGATTTATAAAAACAGATTATAAACTAAGCATATTAAGCATTAATAAGCAAATTCCAACCTTCAATAATCACTTAACTATAAGCAAACAGAATAAGCAGATTTGAGCTAAACAAGACAGATTTTATCTAAAACTTAAACTAATGATCTATAATCTATAAACTAAACATATTAAGCATTTCTAAGAGATAATAAGCACTAATAAGCAAATAGAAATAGTAAATAAGCAGTTATATAAGCTAAGACAGTTTTAAGCTAAAAATGGAAAAGTGAACTTACAAAACCCTTTGCTTAAACAAGGGTAGTAAATACTCTTAGAGCTAATCTACGAAGCTCTAGCTTGGTAAAAACAAGCTAGTAAAACCTTATAAGCCCTTCCAAATCCGACTTATCTTCCATTAAAGCTTTTGAGTAATTTTTGAGTAAAAATAACATAAACACTATAAGCTATGGAAAAGTTATTTTGCTTAAGTAAAACAACTTAAGTAAAGAGAACAAGAGTTTAAGAGAGCTTAACAAACATTTTTAAAACATAAACTTCATTAACTTTAAAACAAAATTTAACATAAAAACAGAAATTTCATTAACACTTAAAAAACATTACAAGACTTTAAATAAAGTTACAATAAGCTAATATAAACTAATTTAAGCTGAAAATTACAATAAAAGATAGTTCCCTAGCTTATGCCCTAATGGACACTATTTATAGACGAATGAGAAGCCTCTAGGTCTTTGAGGTGTGTTTTTTTTGTGAGTGCTCTCCAAGCCATAAATCTGAGTTCTTGAATCCTTCATTGTGCTTCTTTAAATTGATCATAGCCCTTGATTTAGTCCTAACCAATCAATTGTCCTAGGATTGCCAACGTGGTTGTCTTATCTTTGAAGAATAGGTTAAATTGGGTTTGTTGGGTTGTGGGGAAGAGGTTAAGAGGGTTTTGTCATTTGATTACAGGGTGGGACAATGACAGGGGTGATGAATAGTAACGTTTATTTTGGCGGGAAAGTGGTTTTGTTTATAACTGTTTGATTTGGGTTAACGGGTGTTAGGGGTTGGGGACTAACGGTGTAAAGGTTTAGGACTAGGGGTGAAAAGGATAAAGGACTAATGGTGTAAACCCCAGGGACTAATGGTGTAATGAGTTAACGGGTGTATGGTTAAGTGTTTGTTGGGCTTATATTGATTGGTTTGGGCCGGTTTAGATTATGGATTTGGACTTGGACTTTTTAGCTTATAAGTTTAATGACAAGGGCTTAATGGGCTGACCCGGCCTATTAAATGGGTGCGGGTTGGCCCATTTAAGATGCACATGTCTTCGGCTTTGATTTTTCACGCTCATTCCATTCCCGTGCTCGTTATGTCAGTTTTGGCTTCATTTTTGTCCTTTAGTGAATATCCGTTACCTGCATAACACAAATTAGAAAACACACACATATTTGGCATTTTATGTCCGTTTTTGGTTATTTAGGCTCGTTTTATTAGGTCAAAGGTATTTGTATTTAAGCACATACCAGTCTACCTAGGGGCGGCCTCCTGATAGGCAGGGCGGCCCCCAGATATATCTGGGACCTCCAGGACCGCCCACAGGAGACGTTGGTTTTCCCTGGCTATAAATACTACACTATTCTCTGCAGAAAAACATAGCTCTTAGCACGAATTTTTTTGATCTCTTTCTCTTCCTAAAACCTTCTTTCTCTCTCTAAATCTCTTGATCACTAACATAGTTTAATCTTGTTTCAAGTGATCCAATCTCATCTTCTACCTTCTTCCTCCTTATATCTAGTGCAAGAGAAGAACATTCGTATTCATAAAAAGACGAAGTGTTATAGATTAGTGATTTCTCCTCTCTTCTTCTAAGTTCTAAAACTCTATTTTCTTGATTTTGTGTTTGTATGTAAAATCAGATAGTGTATAAATCTGATTGTTTTGATCATGTGTCGGTTAGTATTTTAGTCCTTAAAATACATTGTTGAAGTGGTTTATTGGTTCTAGCTAAGATTAGGACTCGACATTTAGCTTAGTGTCGGAAAACAACATAAGCGATGTGTTAATGGTTTTCTCCTCCTAAAGGGAGCTTGTTGACATAATGAAATCTCGAGTCGGATACTTGGGGAGTGGAGTAGGGCGAAGAATAGTTTCATAGCTGAACCACTATAAATCTCGGTATTGTGGTTTGACTGTTCTATCCCTTACCTTTCATATTTTACTTACTTTTATATTTATTGTTTGTACTGTGATTGTGTTGCAAGTAGTTAGATACAATTAATTGTTCAAATCGTTGGTTGATCTTGCATATATTCGAATATAGTGTTTTTATATGCAAAGTTTTTTAAAACGCCAATTAATCGGTAAACTATTCAACCCCCCCCCCCCTTTTTTAGTTTTCATACATAATGAGGATTAGAAGTCAATTATTATCCAAAGGTGCGCTCAACGAAATGATTGGCCAACATGAAAAGACATAGTCTCTTGAAAATACAAAAAGTATTGGGTCGTGAAGTTCATACACGTCAATGTGTAAAATCTATTGGATATACATCGGTTTTTGTGCGAAACCAAAATAAGAGCTCTAAAGTTATATGCTTTAAGAGGTGAATTGTAAAGTAAATAGATTCTCAAAAACGTGAAACTGATTATTGAGATACATATTGTCTTGAGGTGGATTAAAATATCTTATTAATATTTTATGAGATAGGCAAAATAGATGTATTTAATTCGGCCTAAATGAGTTTATTAGAGCTCTCATATTCCATGAAGGATCTATAATGCCTCAAGCATGTCTAGCAACTTCAATTTCTAGAAGCAATTAATAGAGTTATCAAGAACTTTTTTTGTTAAAATTGAGTGAATCCTTATATGGATCAAAATCATTTGGACACATATTATATGAACTGTTTTTGCACATGTTTCTAAGAAATAAGTGGTCCTCAAGTACCATGCATAAGTGCAACTAAGGATTTGATGTCTCATTTTCAATTAATATGTGTAACGAGACTGTATATTTTTATTTGTATTATAAATTTTGAATCAATACATTGATATTAGGTTTGAAGATGCACAACTATTTTGCCATCTTTGCAGGACTTATTCATATTACCAATAATTTGGTGGACTTTATTGGAAAATCGTTACCAACAAGATTTTTGAGAAACTCGTTCATAAGATGAGCACTCAACGCTTGAAGAATATATATACATCAAAGTGAGATGGAGTATTATAAACACTGCACTCTTTTTCCCTTATTCATGTTTTTTTATCTCGGTGGGTTTTTTTATAAGTTTTTTAACGAGGCAGTCTATATACAACATTGGTTCTGAAGCACCATATTGACAGCTTATAATAAATGACGAACATCCAAGAGGGAGTGTTATGAAATATTTAAATGGTGGATGATCCTCCATTATTTACTTACTTATTATAAATTATAATTAGCCCTATAAATAGTGGCCCTATGTAACCATTGATAATCAACTCATAATAAGAATTCTCTCTTCCTCTCCTAATCGTGTGTTCTTGTTCATTATTTATAACACTTCTTTTTGTATAAATCATACCTTTTCTTCTCTATTTTTTCACACTTTCTCTTTTATAACTCTCAACTATTTACCAACTCAAAAAGTATTTCACAAGACTCCCCAAAACAAAAAACCAAAATTTTGATGACAAAAAAAAGTTCCAACAACAACCGCCTTAATTTTATGTTAATCGAGCGATCACTACCGATTGATTTTCAACCGGCTAGTTTCGTATACCAAACACAACACCTATTTATCTAAATAATCTATTTCAACCTCTGTATAACCAAGAACAACAATATCAAATGTAGCAACCTCTATATAACCAACCACAACAACAATTAAAAATGCATCGTCCACAAATATCATCAACACTGTACCAATCTCAAACTTCACAACCTTATTCTCCGGTTATGCGTTTTGAGCTCAATGACGATTTGGGTCCATTTTTAGGTAGTCAAGCTTATTCTTCGGCTCAAGGTTCGGGTGGACCCTCCGAACCCGTTTAAGATGACTCTCATGTCGAGGAGGTGACGCCTCTCAAAAGTAAGTATAAAAAAGGCATCAACAATCCAAGAAGAATGATAAAGATTCGAAATGACCCATGAAGCCCTCAGAAAAAATAGCCTTGTGTAAAGCTTGGGTAGACCTGTCCAAGAAAAGCATTAATGAAAATGCTAAAAAGTTGCAAGGATTTTTGATTGTGTCATTGTGTGGTGTTAAATTATGATTCAAGTTTTAAATTTATATTTTGTCGTCTTTACCTAAAACAACACTTTTCACGGTAAGTAGGGTGTCGATCACTAAGAACGAGGAACACTTTCAATTTATTAATACTTTGGTTTTTCTAATCTAAGTTAGTCTAATCTATGCTAAACCTATGTTAATCCTAAATCTAATAGAAAAGGGGGTTTTCAGCCTGAGAGACTGGCACAGGTTTTGTGGTGACTAAAACCAATTCAAGACACTAAAACATACGCAAGCAAATTAACAAAAGATAAAAGAGCGATCTAGCCAAATATAAGAAAACTGTATTAACCATTATTAATCCAATCAGAACGTTGGTTTGTTTATTAGTGCACTGATTACTTATCTTGAAGCGGCATATCATTCTTAAGTGATGAGGTGTCATTTTAAACACTTTTTCGGGGTCATTTAACCCCCTAAATCATGCATTTATGCCCAAAATAGGTACTTAATTGTTCCTTTTTAGGTATTTAGCATTTTGAAGGCATTTGGAGGAAATACACGTGACTTGGGCTCATTCGGAGAAGAAACAGACAAGATTACGAACCAACACCAAGACTCTTCATGATTTAAAGTCTTAGAGCCTGGAGACGGCGTCACCATTTATACACGACGCCGTCACACTTCATCTAGTGACGGCGTCACAACATCTCTTGACGGCGTCAGCCCGCACCGACTCAACTCGGATCTAGAAGATTCTACTTTATGACGGCGTTAAGATTAAAATGTGACGCCGTCACAGTGATATTCTTATAAATATAGACCCGAAATTAGGTTTTTATGTGTGTACCATTAGAGTAAAAAAGGGGGACGAACCCTAGTTCGTTTGGCAGCTTATTAGGACGATTTTAAGGCTTCAAACCCCTATTGTACCTCTTTCAATTCATGTTTTAATCAAGTAAGGCTATCTTAATCATTCAATATGTCTTGTTGTTTGATTCTTTATTGTTCTTGCTATACTTTTAACATGCTTGACTAAAACTCCTTATTGTATTCATTTATGATTGTATGAAACCTAGAATGTAGATCTTAGTGTTGTTACTTCTTGTGACGAGTATGCATGTTAGGCTTTAGAAAACCAGCTTTTGTCTGTATCGTTGTTGATATGTCTAGGGAAACATGATTGTGTAGAAAGGATACCATCGGTAATAGTATTCATACTACCTTACCCTTAATATGGTTGAACCACTTTTAATATATTTCAAATGCATTTAATATACTCTTGGGGCCGGGTAGTAGTCTTCATACTACCTTACTTTGTGTTTTGCCTCAACGGAATATTAAATAGACGGCGGGTTCGTGTAATATGTTCATGACTTAGGAAATAATTACATAGATCATCACAAGTGTGACAAAACAACAACACTGGGAGAAGCAATCTAGGGAGTAATACATGATTAAATGAATACAATCTTTTTATTATATTGTTATCACCATAAGCGTAGTTTATTATTTAGTTTAATAGCTAAAACCAACCAAACCTCTCAAACATATGATTTTACTGCTTTCTTATAAATATAAAAATACAAAAATAATCTTCTCTTAACCCCTAGAATTCTATTAGACCGTGATCAAACCTTCCCAACCTAACGATAACAACCCCCGAGTCTTGCCTATACTACTACTACAACGGTTAGGTACTCTGCCTAGGGAGTTGTAAAACGTTTTGTAAAAGTCCCTTACGACAACCGCAACAAGTTTTTGGCGCTGTTGCTTGAGGAATAGTTAGGCTTTGATCATAGTTTAACTTAGTTCTACTTGCTTGAATCCTTTCAAGTGAGATTTTAATTCCGTATATTAGCTTTCTTGTAGTCTATCTATTTCTTTGTGCCCTTTGTTCGTAACATTTGTAAATTTGTAAATTATAATGAATAGGTATGGTTATTCTAGTGTAGGTAGGTTTGATGTATTCTTCCGTAATCAACTCTTTGTGTTCCAACAACATCAAGACGAATCTCTCTACGATTCGTGGACTCGTTTCAAAGACGTAATCCAAAAATTCCTGAATCATGGCCTTAGTATATGGACCCTAATTGAAATCTTTCTTAAACATCTCGAATCGTTATCCCGTCATATCATCAATTTGACAGCAGAAGGGGATCTTAGGAAGTTTAGTGATATAGGAGCATGGTATGCCATAGAGGATTGTGCCCAATATGATAAAAAAAAAATATAGCAACCCAACAAGCGCTATTTTTGATGAAGCAATAGCAAATCCAAATGCTCAAATAGTTGGGTAAGTCTAGGAGACATAATAAGCCCCGAACCACCCATCAAACCACATAGTCCAGATAGTTCTAGGATGAAGATAATAGATTATTTAACAACTCAAACACCGCCTTCACCTCACGTGGCAAATTCCCATCCTAAGGGTGTGTATAGTTATTATAACCCAGGTATAGATGACCCTAAGAGACATTACGGATTTAAACCGGGTTTATTAGGAAAAAGTGTATCCCTAGGTGTTGATACTTCAAATTGGGAGATGTTTGATGATGATTGGGGATTAGAATCTAAGGAAGTTTCTCCTCTAGGAGAAGAACTTAGTCTATTTGATAGGCCAAATAAAGTAGAGAGATGTAGAATTCTAGAAGCACTTCATTTAGAGTCTATTCTTCAACAACAAATTTCTCAACATATGGCTCCTTCTCATCATGATGGTATGTACCGTTACTATCACCCGCACTTGAACTCAAGTGTATAGGAACCCTCCACTTTATTTGTTAAATAAAGGTAGAGTCAGGCTCGTGACTTGAACAAAAACAAGTGCTTTTTCAGAGGCAACCTAATATTTACTTTTCCCGCATATTAGGAGTGTCTTGTGTTTTAATTCTATATTATTTGTTTTATTATGTTTGAGTTATTTTGTAATCATGCTTTGTTTGTTTGTAACTTCGTCTTATTTGCAATCAAATGTATTTTGCAACAAAATAAGTGTAGGAGAAATATCCGGTTTTTAGAACTAAATTCAAACATTTGAAATATATTTTTTAGATTAATTCACGTCAGTTTCGAGTCATATGATTGAATTGTTAATTCTTAGGTTGTTATGCAGCATTTTGTACATGAAAATAACTTACAAGAATGAGTGCAATAAATTTTTCATCAAAATTTTTTTTTCGCAGAGTGTGAAGACGGCGTCATGATTTACACGCGATGCCGTCATTGCGACACCTGTGATGGGGTCAGGATATTCCTAACGGCGTCAAATGCCCAGTTACAGGAAAACTCAAAAATTTTAAGTATTTTTTAAAATAAAACTTGTACAACACTTAAGAAAGTTGTAATTCTCTTATAAACCTGCAAAACCATGAGTTTAAAATTTCTTTCATCCTATCTTTACTGCTTTATAGAGTCAACCCTAATTTCACACTATATATTATTATATCGCATATTTTATGCTTGGTGTAGTTGTTTTTGTCTTTGATTACAGGTTATATTTGATGAGAAGAAGCTAAAGTTCTTCGGAAGTTCCATTGTATGATTCTTGGAGGATGATTTAACCAGTTATCGCATGTTTCTTCTCCATTATTGAGCAAACCAAGGGATTACTAGTTTCTTTTACTTGTTTTCTTTTTCCTTTTTTCATTTTTACGGGTACTTCTATAAAACATTGGGGACAATGTTCAACTTAAGTGTATGGGGAAATAAGCCTTAGAAACTATTCCTTTATTTCCATTTGCTTTGTCTTTAAAATGATAGGTAATATATCGACAAATAGCATAAAAAGTTAATTTTGACCCAAATTTAAAAAAATTTATGACACATACCGACAAAAACCTAGTATTAATAGTGTCTCATGGATAGGAATGTGTATGACTAGCACAAAAACCCTCAAAATTCCACCCAAAAAATGTGAGGTTCGCCTTTAGATCTATAGGAATTCAGGTATCTATTATTGATACCCAAGAGAGTTTATACGTTTAGCTTTCTCGAGTTAAGGAGTGAGTAATCATGTGTATCTATTCCGTCGTTATGGATGTGTATATGTGGTTTTGTCGCCTTTTCTAGAGCATTGACATCGGTATCAAATTATATAAGTGTACCGGTAGTATATTAAATTCTAGAACTTGTTCTTGTGATGCATTCCGAGACCGCATAGTGAGTATTAGGATTTACTTGATAAGAGGCACTAGGATTAACCCATGTTTTAAACCTGTAATTGTTAAGATGGTCACACCTATCATATAACTATCCCACACCCTTGCCATGCACTCATTTTTAGTGCAAGATACCACTAGTACAACCCTTCGAGCCTATCCTTTTTCATTGTCACCCTTAAACCAACTGTTACACCTAAATCGTCTTAGCCTACCTTGTATGCACTCACTTTTAGTACATTATCGTGTTTAACCCAAGTTAATTATTTGAGTACATGGTTGCTAAGTCCTTATCCTTGTAAATACAGTTTTGGGACAATTGGGATTCATGGTAGTATTTATTTCGCAGAAGAATGGGAAAGAAAAGTTAAATCAATACCCCCATATGTTTGTTAGATGGTCTCCATGTTATTTTGATCCACCTCAAATCGGGTCATTAGCTAGATTGTAAATATCGAGTATGTAAAAGCTCAAGTGTAGGGGTACGTGTTATAAACCCCATGTTATAATGTATTTTGTTTAAAAAAATAGAAAAGAAAAAGAAAAAGATTGATGTAGAGTTGTGTAGAGTTTGTATATCTTCGTCCGAGTCTTGGCTTAGCAACCAAACCAGCGTGTATTCGTATAAATAATTAGCTAACCCTTCCACTTTAAATTCACCCAAAGCCACCCAAATGTATCCCATCCGTTTTCGTTTCCATTATCTGTTATCTTACACCTGCACCCCACAACCCTTTAAAAGACCTCTTAGATAGTAATGAATAATGCTTACGCCTAGCGATGGAGGTTTGATCTTTTACCAAGCCTACGGTAATTTATATGCTATGACAAGTAATGAGTGTTGATTTTCTGTTTCCCCATTATGTTATAATTCATTATACACCCAAGAGAAAGAGAGAATCCCAAACACTTATGTGAGGTGCTAGTATATACTTTCTGTGCTTTTAATTATGAGGTCTAGAAGGTTGTGTTGTAAAATACTTTTAAAGAGTAGGTTAAATGACCCTAATACTGCTATTGTCTAGGTAGAAAAACCCATTTGCTTGAGGACAAGCAAATCCTAACTGTAGGGGTATTTGATGAGGTGTCATTTTATATACTTTTTTGGGGTCATTTAACCCCCTAAATCATGCATTTATGCCCAAAATAGGTACTTAATCATTCCTTTTCAGGTATTTAGCATTTGGAATGCATTTGGAGGAAATACACGTGACTTGGGCTCATTTGGAGAAGAAACGGACAAGATTACGAACCAACACCAAGACTCTTCATTATTTAAAGTCTCAGAGCCTGGAGACGGCGTCACCATTTATGCACGACGCTGTCACACTTCATCTAGTGACGGCGTCACATCTCTTGACGGCGTCAGCCCGCACCGACTCAACTCGGATCTAAAAGATTCTACTTTATGACGGCGTCACGATTAAAACGCGAAGCCGTCACAACGATATTCTTATAAATATAGACCCAAAATTAGGGTTTTATGTGTGTAACTTTAGAGTAAAAAGGGGGACGAACCCTAGTTCGTTTGGTAGCTTATTAGGACAATTTTAGGGCTTCAAAACCCTATTGTACCTCCTTCAATTCATGTTTTAATCAAGTAAGACTATCTTAATCATTCAATATGTCTTGTTGTTTGATTCTTTATTGTTCTTGCTTTATCTTTAACATGCTTGGCTAAAC
>BQNB010085391.1:0-28487 GCA_026074375.1 Tanacetum coccineum | reverse complement strand
TTCAATTTCTCATCAAACCAGGATTACCTTCAATTGCAGCCTCGTTGGGACATACGACCCGGGAATATCTCTTCCGGAATCTTTTTATCATTGATTCTATCTTGTGTATTTTATCCTTTTGTGGAA
Organism: Tanacetum coccineum; assembly: GCA_026074375.1. Taxonomy (NCBI): domain Eukaryota; kingdom Viridiplantae; phylum Streptophyta; class Magnoliopsida; order Asterales; family Asteraceae; genus Tanacetum; species Tanacetum coccineum. The sequence continues at coordinate 28,361 of BQNB010085391.1, read as the reverse complement.
TTTGACCTTTTGCCTTGGTCAAGGGCATTCGGTTAGGATCTGTATTAGGGTTGCTATATAAGTATATACCTAAGTACGAACCAATGAGGAATGTAACATTTCTCCCACTGGCCTTTTGATATACACATGACTCATCAAGATTTTGAGTAAATCCAAACCTTTTGATTTCCTCATCAAATCTTTTATTCCAGCTTCTGGATGCTTGCTTAAGACCATAAATGGATCTTTGAAGCTTGCATACTTTTCTAGGATGTTTAGGATCAATAAAGCCTTCAGGTTGCACCATATAGATGTCTTCATCATGATAACCATGTAAGAAGGCAGTTTTGACATCCATTTGCCATATCTCATAGTCATAGAACGCCGCTATAACTATGAGAATCCTAATAGCTCTAATGTCAGCAACGGGTAAGAACGTTTCTTCGGGATCTATACCCAAAGACACTCATATTTAGTAATAGTTGTCCTGTAGGTATGTTCTGGTGATGAATGAGTATAGGGAATAAAGCGACCTATGATTGACTTAACACTAGAACTTCACAAAATGGTGTTAGTATTGAGTCGTTGGATTAAGCATTAAAGGGGTTGATGAATGAAAAAGAATGTAAGGATTAAAGGGTCTAAGAAAGGAAGCCATCCCTATACCCTTAGGCAGAAGAAAACTGGGTTCAAATACATATCTATCGGTTTTCATAAGATGAAATTATGATTATTTGAAGACGACATCTTGGGGCCCTGTGATGTCATATGGCAAACCATCCCAAAGCCATTCGAGTTTCTATACACAATATATTGTCTCATTTTTCACGGAAGATACACACAGCTTCTATTGACTTTCTACCAAGGTAGTTAAAATGAATTAGGTGGGCAGTCTGCTCCAACCTCCGCATACTTAAACACCAAAATGTTATAATCGAGTCTAGAGCTCTAAGAGATCATTAAAAAACAATTCTCTTTAGGGACACATTCCATTACAAACCACTTGTTGAACACCAATTAGTTCACAAGCTGTTAACAAGAGCTCATAAGCAGAATCCTTATTGAATTTTTGTGTTTAGGACACTGTTACTATGTGACGGTGATGGGCATTAAGACTCCGAACCTTTATAATTTGTCTAGTGTATGTTCATCTGGGAATTCTAGAAACTTCAAAAGGTGCCTTAGTTGAGGGGCTTTAAAGCCCAGTTTAGATATCAAGCCCGACTAGGAACCCACTTTTAAAAACACTATGCCGCCCATGTTTGTTACTATATAAGCCCTCTCCTCCTTGTGAAGAGGGTGTTGCTCTTTTCTTAATGTTTAACCATTTTGTTTTTGTTTACTTCTATCTCTAAACATTCCTCTCTCTAAACCTTAAGTAAATTGTATGTGTGATTATGAAGTGATAAGCCAACATGTGGTATCAAGAGCCTATGGTTGTATTGTGATTGTGTGCTTTGTTCGAGCTTATTTTTGCAAGATTCGTCCTTGTTTTTGTTTATTTTGGTTCGAAAAGTTCTTTTTGAGAAAATCAAGAATCATGCTTTGTTTGTGGTTAGATTCGAATGAGGCTTGTACTTTTGTGTTTAGAACAAGCTCTAGTTGCTTAGTTTGAAGTTGGTCAGCTTATTTCATAAGCTTATTGTGTTTTTTGAGCTTATTCGAAAAGTTTCTCTTAAATTATTTATTCATCTAGCGAGGTTGTGGATATTTCTTGGCAACGAGGTTGTGTTTTGTTTGTTTGCTAAAATCCAAGCAGGTACAACAGAGTACGAAAGAGACTCGACGTACTTCGAAAGTGACATTTTGGCAGCTACAAGTAGCGAGTTAGGAAGAACATCCAGCGAGTTATCAAAAGCAGCGAGTTATCAAAAAGCGGCGAGTTATCAAAAATCAGCGAGTTATCAAAAGCAGCGAGTTATCAAAAGCAGCGAGTTATCAAAAGCAGCAAGTTATCAAAATCAGCAAGTTATCAAAAGCAGCGAGTTATCAAAAAGCAGCGAGTTATCAAAAAGCAACGAGTTATCAAAAGCAACGAGTTATCAAAAACAGCGAGTTAATAAAGGAGCGAGTTATCAAAGACTCTTGCGGTTTATGGAAACAGGGCATCCAGCGACTTGTTATTCAAATTAGCGAGTTACCTTAGCGAGTTAACAGGAAATTGAAGACCATTCTTCTAATGTACCATATCCCAAAGTTTGTATGCCCTTTTCTTCTCATAGGTGATCGCGCATCAGGTGGCATTTTGACGATATTTTGGGAATATATTATTCACTGTCTCATTAAAACAACTTGAACCATAACAACAAACAATCACAAGGACTTAATCATTTCTATTCAATCATTAAGCAATCATAATATAATTACTTAACGATTCCATACTTATTCATTTCACGTCACTTTGAGAATGTCAACACAACAAGGACATTTATGTAGCCGGTTCTGAAAAAACGTCCTCAATGCTTTAACAAAGATGAACTATGTATCCTATGGTCATCTCGTCTTCTTTGTTATGTGTCTAAGAGCTTGGTCCAAATGGAAAGTTAATCTACACTCTATTATTGAATGAGGTCCATTTTGTCAGAGCGAATAATTCCTGAACCAGGTGATCCAGCCCGTACAGTTCCTGTTCCCTGAACCGTTTCATGAACAATATGATGAACTTACGGAAGCAGAAATTAAGCAAATGGAAGCTGATGATCAAGCAATTCAAACCATTCTCCTCGGACTTCCCGAAGACATCTATGCTGTTGTTGATAGTTGTGAAACTGCTCAGGAAATATTGGTTTAAGTGTTCAAGCAGATGATGACGGTTCTGACATTGGAATTCAAGAGAAGAAAGCTTAAGTTGTTTAATGAGTGGGATAAGGTTTTACTTACTCTGACTGGGGAAGGGATTGAGGTATTTAATATCATCGTTTCTCAAAATGTATGAATGATTTCAAGAGAAATAAAACACTTTCCCATAAATATTGTTGTATCTCAATTTCCTAAACCTACTTACAACCAGGAATGGATGTTGACATGTTACCATGTTTAATCAAACAAAGAGGACTTGCATAAAGCAGATTACACTCTGTTGTTTGACTTCTTGAAGTACAATCAAAGGAGAGTAGATGAACTAAGAGCTGAAAGTCTTGCAATATAACATGATATCCCCTTTTTTAGCACTCATGGCTATTCAAAACAATGCCTTCAGTATCCAAGTAGTTTCACCCTGATCTACCATCTTCTAGTACCAATATACAACAACCCCTTCCCAACAACAACAACTATATCCCACAACCATCATTCAATCAGAACTACATGCAACTACCTATGCCAAATCTCAAAGACATTACAGACCCTACAGCTGCAATAAACATGGCACTTGCTTTAATGGTCAAGGCATTCAAACTAAAATACTCTACACCAACCAACAACAACAAGAGAATTTCATCTAACCCTCGTAAAAGGCAGATTACTCAGCCAGGTATGAATTTGGGTCAAGATAATCAAATGCAGATGGTTGGAGGAAATTGGGGGAATTAGTTTAGACAGTATGCTAGGCAGACTGTAGGGAATCAGGTTGTTCAAAATCCGGGTGTTCGGAATGTTGGAAATCAAAATGGGGTAATTATTGTTCTGGGTATATCTCATTAGAATGGAAATGGTAATGTTGTATTAGCACGAGCTAAGGGTAATGCAAATGGGAACAATGGTAATTAGATAAGGTGCTACAACTGCAGAGGATTAGGTCATCTCACTAGGAATTTCACAGTCAGACCAAGGAGAAGGGATGCAGCTTATCTTCTGTAACACCACCAAATTGGGTCGCAGCGGAATAAGGGTCCGGGGCGTGTTACTTCTCAGATCAATAACACAAGATGTATATAGAACGACCAAAAAGTCATTTAAAACTGATACATTGGATTTAACAAATGTTTGATACAAATAGCCCGAAGCTTTAACTTGTCATTGTTATTATTACAAAGATACTGGTTCACAACACATGACTTTCCCAAAACATAATGCAACCATATCCTTAGCATGACATCCCAAAACAAAATCACCAATGTATCCTTGGCACCTTATGCTTACTGATCTCCTAAAAAACATTGCTTTAAAACATCAACAATAATGTTGGTGAATTCATAGGTTTGATAAATCATATATTGTAGGACCACAAGATTTCCTAAGTGTATGATAATGCAACAGATGCAGACATCATATAAATGTAATTACGTTGCCCTAAGCTCATGACACTGAAGCTCGACATAAATGAATACCATATAAATGGCCTACATTGCTCGTGATGATGTTCTAACCCGCAACATCCTATGTTCGACATGGTATACGTTCGTTTGCCCAGTGATAGCTAATCACCCGAACGGGGATGTCAATCCTAATAGATCTATTCATAACATTCGCGCTCACAATCTAGTAACTGACAGTTCATGATAATGGGCTCAACTAGGGTTATCGCAACTTAGGAAACACGTAATCATAATGTAAAAGTATCCACTTATGTCCAGTTGTAAAACATTGCATGTTTCTCACCCCAAAAACTTATAAAACAAAAGCATGTAAAACGTGGGGCTATGAACTCACCTTGAGTGAGTGAATATCAAGAATATCACAGATAATGCGTCACGTAAATCGTCAGATGCAACCTATTTAAATTAAGGTCGTATAAGTACTAATCACATTGGGTAATTACTACCATGCATAATTCTATATAGCTAATCACCATCTAATTGTTTTGGAAAAATTGTGTTTAATAAGTTAAAACGTTTATATTTCCCGTTGTAGTAAAACTGGCGTAACTTTCGCGTTTTAAGCCTGATTTTGACGTTTCTTATGCCCATGCTTTCGTATTAGGACGAGTTATCATAATTTGACATTTTCATATTTTTAGTCCCCTGATGAACAGTACTTTTTTTACTGTCACGAGGTGAAAACCTGTTATACACCAGTTATAAAGTTATTTTTATAGTTTTAGTTATCGTAAAACCCGTAAACGTCGTATTTTATTCGTTATAGCTCCGTTTTTAGCGATTCTTTTGAGCACGTTCTCGTAATTGAAAGTTATATTTATTTATGAGGTTTACAAAAATAAATGTTTCTGTCATGAACAGTAACTTTTATAAAAATAGTTTTATAAAAGTATTAATTGTCGTAAACTCGCGAAATTCATAACTCATTCGTTATTAATTGAAAATTTTCGTTTCTTATCATTTTGGAATCCTAAAAATATGTGTAATCTGTTAAAAATACTAAACTTGCTGTTTTATATAATTTTTATAAATTGTTTTATAAAAATTCTTTTATAAATCCGTTTATTTATCGTATAACTTGTTTTTACCGTAACTTTTTCGTTATTTATCCGTTTTTCAAGTTTCTTAGCTTTTTGGAATCGTCATGAGACGTACTATTTTATAAAAATATAAAATGGACAGGTTGTATGTCGAATTAAAACAGAAAGTTAGATGTCTTTCTTGATTCCATATGTAAACTTTGTTTTTATACTTTTCAACTTTTGTAACTTTATCACAAGTCTTTTTATACCATATATATTATATGTGTTACATATAATAAAGTCCATTAGTCCATCATTGTCCTCATATGTCCAAATTACCAAGATTAACAAGTTTATCAAGTTGATTATACACATTTACTTGTAGCTTTTCATGTAAATCATTAAAAACCCTAATCTTTCATTAACACTTTTTAAGCTTAACCAAGGTTGTTCATCACTTATACTTCCATTATAACCATATTTTAGTGTTCATATAACATCACTCAAAGTCCATAAACAAGATTAACATGTCATTTGCATTACTTTTACTTGTAACATATTAAGTAAACTTTATAAACCCTAATTTGTACATAATCATTTTTACACTTAACCAACATGGTATAACACTTATAGATCCATTTTAACATGATATTATCAACCTAATATCATATGAAAAAGTGTAAAAAAGCATAATCACAAGAAAAAATCCCTTTAACTTGTTCAAAAGTCTTAAATGGTGATTTTTCTATATAGAACATCATATACATATACAAATATGAAAATGAAAAGATAAAGGTTTTAAGTAACCTTAGTGATGAATGATGATGATGAGAATTATGTGCTAAACCCTTGTTTAGACTTTAAACCCAAGCTAGCAAGCTATGAAAACCCTAATTCAATATGAAACCCTAATCTTGATTTCTTGCTTCAACACTTGTAAATGATTAACCAAGGCTTGCAAATACCTTAGGATGTCTTAGGAATGAGGTGTGTATGTGTGTATGCTCTTAGAAAATCAAAGTATGGATTGCTTAAATGTGGGTTTGTTTGTCGTGGCTTATTGAAGGAAAAAAGGAGAGAAAAGAGTTAGTGTTTGTAAGTGAAGTGTATTGTATGTTTATTCTTTCTCTTGCTAGCACTCTTATATATTAATATGACTAGCATTGTAAGTATTATCAAGACTAAAAGACTAAGAAAAGGTAGCAAGGGGGGGCGGCAACTTTGCATGAATTAGGGGTGAATAGATGGTCAATATTACTATGCATTACCAACTCTAAGTGTACATCACCTAGCTCATAAATGGAAATGTTTTCTTGTCATGTAAAAGTAGGGATTATCCCATGACAATAAGGAGAGTGTTGGCTTGCCATTTTCTTTGTAAGTAAGAAAGTATTACTTGAAATGAAAGTATAATGTATCATGTAAAGTGTAGATTCTTTTAGAATGCATACTTGTAGTATTGAATAAGTCTTGCTTGCTTCCTATATATATATGGGACGTGTATATGTATGTGCATATGGGTAAAGTTTTGTAAACTTTGGCCATTGAAAATAATAATAGGCATTTGTTGAAGCGTAGGAATATTTTTGTGGTTCCGGGTATGCCTAAACTTAATTGATCGTGAAACGTAAACACTTTACGTAGCCTATAAAAATAAAATGAACAAAGACCATAATCATTCTCAAAATAATTATTTAATACTTGATTGATGTAAACTTTTAATTGTTTGGTGCCCGTTTACATTGAACGCTAATTTTTAGCTTACGCGATTTTACTTAATACATGAAATTACAAGCAAACGCGTACGAAACTAAAAATAAATAGTAGATTTATTGACGTCGTCAATGACTTGAAAACACAGGGTGTTATTGACTTCCCCTATTAAACGAGCCTTGTCCTCAAGGCTCACGATGCAGCACTTGACGACGGTGCGGTCTTGGTGAACAGATGTGGGTATTTCTTCCGGAATTGATCCTCGTGTTCCCACGTGAATTCAGGACCTCACTTGGAGTTCCATCGAACCTTGACTAATGGGATGCGGCTTCGCTTCAACCGTTTAACTTCACGGTCCTTGATCTCAACGGGTTCCTCCACAAACTGAAGCTTGTCATCAAAATGAAGTCCATCCAACGGAATGGCTAATGGTTCTTTGGCATATCACTTTTTCAAGTTGGATACATGAAATGTATTGTGAACCCTGCTTAGTTCTTCTGAAAGCTCGAGTTTGTAAGCAACCTCTCCAACCTTTCCTAACACCTTGAAAGGTCCAACATACCTTGGGTTTAACTTCCCCCGTTTGCCAAAACGTATAATTCTAATCATGATCAACCCTTCCCAACCTATTCCCCTAGAGAACGATAACAACCCCCGAGTCTTGCCTATACTACTACAACAACTGTTAGGTACACTGCTTAAGGAGTTGTAAAACTTCTTGTTGAAGTCTTACGACGACCGCGTACCAAGTTTTTGGCACCGCTGCGTGGGGAATAGTTAGGTTTTGATCATAGTTTAACTTAGTTCTACTTGCTTGAATCCTTTCAAGTGAGACCTTTAATTTCTGCATATTAGCTTTCTTGTAGTCTATCTTTTCTTTGTGCCCTTTGTTCGTAACATTTGTAAATTTGTAATTTATAATGAATATGTATGGTTATTCTAGCGTAGGTAGGTTTGATGTATTCTTCTGTAATCAACTCTTGGTGTTCCAACAACATCAAGATGAATCTCTATACGATTCGTGGACTCGTTTCAAAGACGTAATCTGAAAAGTCCCGAATCATAGCCTTAGTATATGGACCCTAATTGAAATCTTTCTTAAACATCTTGACTCGTTATCTCGTCATATCATCAATTTGACAGCAGAAGGGGATCTTAGGAAGTTTAGTGATATAGGGGCATGGTATGCCATAGAGGATTATGCCTAATATGATAAAAAAAAATGTAGCAACCCAACAAGCGCTATTTCTAATGAAACAATAGTAAATCTAAATGCTCAAATAGTTGGGGATGATATGGTTAGGGTACAGGTACCTAGGTGTATGACATGGTTAGATTATGATGAGCATGTAGATAACATAAGTACGATGGATAATGAGGTAGGGGTTACAAGCCCTGAGAGTACCACACAAACCCTACCGTCATTTGAGGAATACACACCGCTTGTGACTTACCCGGAAGAAGTAGAAAACTCTTTAGGGACCCCGATAGAGGTCGAACCTTTGAACGAAACAAAACTAGAGGAAGTAGGCTTGAATTGTAATCACAACACTCCTCTTAGTTCTAGGGAAGTTCCTAGTTTTGATGGACCAGAGCCTCAACCTTTACTCAATAGTCCATCCTTAGATGTAAGTCTAGGAGACGTAATGAGCCCCGAACCACCCATCAAACCACATAGTCCAGATACTTCTAGGATGAAGGTAGTAGATTATTTAACAACTCAAACACCGCCTTCACCTCACGTGGCAAATTCCCATCCTAAAGTTGTGTATAGTTATTATAACCCAGGTATAAATAACCTTAAGAGACATTATTGATTTAAACCGGGTTTATTAGGAAAAAGTGTATCCCTAGGTGTTGATATTTCAAATTAGGAGATGTTTGATGATGATTGGGGATTAGAATCTAAGGAATTTTCTCCTCTAGGATAAGAACTTGGTTTATTTGATAAGCCAAATGAAGTAGAGCGAGGTAGAATTCTAGAAGCACACCTTTTAGAGCCTATTCTTCAATAAAAAATTTCTCAACGTATGGCTCCTTCTCATCACGATGGTATGTACCGTTACTACCACCCGCACTTGAACTTAAGTGTAAGGTAACCCTCCCCTTTATCTGTTAAATAAGGGTAGAGTCATGCTCGTGACTCGAACAAAAACAAGTGCTTGTTGGGAGGCAACCCAATCAATATTTATCTTTCCCGCATATTAGGAGTGTCTTGTGTTTTAATTATTTATTTTGTTTTATTATGTTTGAATTATTTTGTAATCACGCTTTGTTTGTTTATAACTTCGTCTTATTTGCAATCAAAGGCATTTTGCAACAAAATAAGTGTAGGGGAAATATCCAGTTTTTAGAACCAAATTCAAACATTTGAAATAAATTGTTTAGATTAATTCGCGTCAGTTTCGAGTCATATGATTGTAATGACTAATTCTAGGTTTTTATGTAGTGCTTTCTTTAGTTATGACTTATAAAAATTGTGTGCATAAAATTTCTCATTAAAAACGAAGAAGAAATTTTCACAGACGTTGGAGACGGCGTCAGGAATTATCCTTACGGCGTCGCGTCTCCAGCTATGTAAAAATTTAAAATTTTTCAAGTATTCCTGAAAAATAAATGTGCAATATTTAAAATTTGTAATTCTTTTGTAAACCTGCAGAAAACCCATGATTATATCATTATTCTCATCCTATCTTTACTGCTTTCATAGAGTCGAAACCATAAACTCTTGTTGTATATGTATCTATCCCGTCGATTTTATGCTTGGTGTAGTTGTCTTTGTCTTTGATTACAGGTTATATTTGATGAGAAGAAGCTTGGAAGTTCTTAGGAAGTTTCATTAGATAATTCTTGGAGGACGATTTAACCAGTTATCATATGTTTCTTCTCCATTATTTAGCAAACCAGGAGAGTACAAGTTTCTTTTAATTGTTTTCTTTTCCCTTTATTCGTTTTTACGGGTACTTCTATAGAACATTGGGGACAATGTTCAAGTTAAGTGTAGGGGGAAATAAGCCTTAGAAACTATTCTTTCATTTGTCATTTGCTTTGTCCTTGAAATGATGGGTAATATATCGAAACATAAAAAGGTAATTTTGACCCAAATTTAATTTTTTTATGACACATACCGACGAAAACCAAGTATTAATAGCGTCTCATGGATAAGAATGTGTATGACTAGCACCAAAACCCTCAAAATTCCACCAAAAAATGTGAGATTCGCCTTTATATCTATAGGAATTCGGGTATCCATTAATTATACCCAAGATAGTTTATACCTTTAGCTTTCTCGAGTTAAGGAGTGAGCAATCATGAGTGTCTATTCCGTCGTTACGGATGTGTATATGTGGTTTTGTCACCTTTTTGGAGTATTGAGATCGGTATTAAATTATATGAGTGTACCGGTAGTATATTAAATTTTAGAACTTGTTTTTGTGATGCATTCCAAGACCGCATAGTGAGTATTAGGATTTGCTAGATAAGAGGCACTAGGATTAACCCATGTTTTAAACCTGTAATTGTTATGATGGTTACATCGATCATATAACTATCCCATACCTTTTCCATGCACTCATTTTTAGTGCAGGATACCCCTAATACAACCCTCCGAGCCTATCCTTTTTCACGGTTCTCGTAATTTTCTGGTTAAGCCAGACTATTAACAAAGAGAATTGCTAACCCTTAAACCAATCGTTACACCTAAATCGCCTTAGCCTACCTTGTATGTAATCGCTTTTAGTACATTATTGTGTTAACCCAAGTAAATTATTTGAGTACACGGTTGCTAAGTCCTTATCGTTGTAAATACTGTTTTGGGACGATTGGGATTCATGGTAGTATTTATTTCGCGGAAGAATAGGGAAGTGATGTGTTGTTGCGTGGTGTATATATTTTTATGATTCAAGTTTTAAATTTATATTTTTCCGACTTAACCAAAAACAACATTTTAACGGGCAGTATACCCAGTCGGTGGTAGATTCGTGGTAAGTAGGGTGTCGAACACTTAAAGCGATGTTAAATCTTTCAATTTATTAATACTTTGGTTTACTAATCTAAGTTAATTCTAATCAAAGTTAAACCTATGTTAATCCTATGTTAGTTATAATCCTAATTCTAACAGGTTAAAAGGAGGTTTTTTCTGTCTGAGAGACTGACACGGGTTTGGTGGCGACTACAATCAATTCAAGACACTTTAACCCACACAAGCAAATTAACAAAAGATAAAAGAGCGGTCAAGCCTTATAATAGAAAATTGTATTAGCCATCATTAATCCGATTAGAAGTTGGTTTGTTTATTCAGTGCAATGATTACTTATCTCGAGGTGGTATATCATTCTTAGACTTAGGCGGGACTTCATCCTAAGACCTAGACACATTAATTCTGTCATAATTAAAGCATCCACATAAAGCATCCTTATTTGCTTATTATAATATGTCTTAGGGATTAAAGCAATGGTGATCTTTGTAAACCCTAGCTTATAGAGACTTTACCCACTTACTGCTTAACGGTGATTCATACACTAGTAGTCCACTAACCCAATCTTTACCAATAAATTAGAACGTACTCGTTGATCCCAAGGGTCACCTACCGGTCCAACTAAGCTCACAATCTAAAGGCAAAGACAGGTTGTTAATCGTGATCCTATTGGTCTAGATGTATTTATCACTATATAGAGAGCTATCCCGGCATCTAGATTACTTGGTCTGTATCACTAGATCCAGTTGAATGATAGGTCGCATATTAAATCACATAAACAAGTATAAATTGATAAACATAAACAAGCATACAATGATAAATCAAGCAATCAAGATATAAACAAAACCAAACATTCAGATCTTTATAATAATGGCTAATACCCGAAGGTATTAGCTGTCAAACATCATAATTAATACAAGAGTAATGGCTTAGCCAAGGTAAACTAACCGAGTTAACGAATTATACCAAAAACTGAATGATTACAAAAGTATAAGAAATTACACGTTGTCTCCTATGCATTGGAATACGTTGCAAGACCTCTTTTACTCTTTTTCTCCTCTGAAAATTGACTTTTGTGGTTTAGGTATCGAGAATATGATGTAGCACACTTAAAACTTATTTTTGAGTTTTCTATTTATAGGGTATAGAGTCGGTTCGATACGGTGTATCCAATGTCTTAGATACGACGTATTGGGGTTTCTTGGAGTAGGGACCACGTTTGATATCTTCCATAATATTCACATACTATATCTCCAATACGACATATTGGTCTTCTCTGGATACGGCGTATTGATCATGTTTCCTTCGTGGTCTTTGGTGAGTGCAGTCACAGATACGTCATATCTTCCTCGATGAATACGGCGTATTGGTTGTCAGAACAGTAATCTTCAAAATATCTTCGTTTAAGCTTCAGAATGCGTGCCTTTTAGTCAAGTTCACCAAATACTCCATAATTACTGCAATTCTCAAATACAAACGATTAAGTAACAATTCTTTGCAATTATCATACAAAATGGGTCAATTACAAGGGATAAATGATGCTATAAAATAAATGTTATTTGATGTTATCAAATATCCCCCACTTGAATCCTACTTGTCCTCAAGTAGCCTTTAGAAGTTTTACAAAAATATATCCCTAAGGATATTTTTCGTTAAGCATTTATTTGATCTATTACAGGTACACAACCAAACACCTCACGGAATAGGAAGATGAAAACACTCAAATCACTCAACTAATCTATGTGGTAACATGTAACTAATTCGCTCAAGATCACTACATGGAGCCAACTGAGTTTGAGATTCAAGAGATGGTAAACATATTGGTTTCAGGAAGTCTTGTTATTAATGTTTAACCATCCACATCACCACTTAGGAAGTGTTTACAAGTTGCATAACTACAAGAAGTCCCCTATTAGATGATTACAAAAAGGGGAAGAAGACTACAAGAAATATGATTTGCAGCTTATTATTAGTGGTTGGCAGTTCAAAATACAAAAGTCAAGGGGAAGCATTGAAGATTATTTTGTTTTATACATGAAGATTGTTTTATAATATCAAATATGGGAAGATTGTTGGGATCTGAGATTTGATGATTACAAAACTAAATATACAAAATTGAAGAAAGATGAAACAACAAGGACTTAATGTGAATTATTAAGTTAGCTTCCTATGTAAGCTAGGTTTTCTTGTAAACCCTCTATATAAAGGGCCATAGGCGTCTGATTTAAATTATCCATCCATAGTTCGAAAAAAGGGGCTCTCCAATGAAGAAGACAAGACCCACAAAAGAAAGTGTGTGAATTATGAAGTTTAGCTTATTATTAGTTTATTATGATAGTTAGTGTAGCCTCAAGATTGGGAATCCCTGTTGTTACAGTTTGTAACCATTTATTCTGATCAAATTAATGGAGGCCTGAATGTTTAGTAGTAAAACCTTGTTTGATAACTTATTGTTTTTTATTATTCCGCTGCGTATATAAGTTATCTGTAAAACTAATCTAGATGCAAATCGATCTCCAAGTGAAGTATTAAATTTTGCTAGAGAGAAGGCATTAGGAATTAACCTATGTTTAAATCCTGTAATTGTTATTATTGTCCCACTGATCATGTAACTATCCCACACCCATTTGCATGTACTCACCTTTAGTGCGAGGATACCCCTAGTAAACAGACCGCCTACCGAGTCTATCCTTTTTCACGGTTCTCATAATTTTCTAGTTAAGCCAGACTATTAATGAAGAGCATTGTCACCCTTAAACCAATCGTTACACCCAAATCGCCTTAGCCTACCTTGTATGTACTCACGCTTTTAGTACATTATTGTTTTAACCCGAAGTTGAATTAGTTTGAGTTACATAAAAAACGGTGCCTAAGTCTTTACCTTCTGGTAAAATACTGTTTTGAGATGATTGGGATTCATAGTATATTCAACTATAAAGAAAATAGGAAAGTAATTTATTACCACCAATAGAGCTACAATAAGCTCCATGTTATTTTGACCACCTCAAATCGGGTCAATAGTTTTAGATGTAAATAATCGAATATGTAAAAGTTTAAGTGTAGGGGTGTGCCTATAAACCCCCATGATGTATTATATGTTTAAGCAATGGCAGGGCAAAAGTGTACAAAAAAATTTGTATATAAAAAAAAGTAAAAAAGTGTACGGGCTGTCATTTACTTATGTTTATGTTTATATTCGAGTCAAGAAAAGTAAAAAAGAGATTGATGTAGAGTTATGTAGAGTTTGTATATCTTCGTCTGAGTCTTGGCTTAGCAACTAAACCAGCGTGTATTCATATAAATAATTAGCTAACCCTTCCACTCCAAATTCACCCAAAGCCACCCAAATGTATCCCATCCGTTTCCGTTTCCATTATATGTTATCTTACACCTACACCCCACAACCCTTTAAAAGACCTCTTAGATAGTAATGATTAATACTTGCGCCTAAGCGGTGGAGGTTTGATCTTTTACCAAGCCTATGGTAATTTATATGCTGTGACAGGTAATGAGTGTTAATTTTATGTTTCCCCATTATGTTATAATTTATTATACACCCGAGACAAAAAGAGAATCCCCAAACACTTATGTGAGGTGCTAGTATATACATTTCGTGCTTTTAATTACGAGGTCTAGAAGGTTGTGTTATAAAATACGTTGAAGAGTAGGTTAAATGACCCTTATATTGCTATTTTCTAGGTAGAAAAGCCTATTTGCTTAAGAACAAGCAAATCCTAAGTGTAAGGGTATTTGATGAGGTGTCATTTTATACACTATTTTAGGGTTATTTAACCCCTTAAATTATGCAAATATGCCCAGATTATGTGCTTAATCGTTTGTTTTCAGGTTTTTAGCACTTGGATGGCATTTGGAGGAAATACATGTGACTTGGGCTCATTTAGAGAAGAAACGGACGAGATTACGGACTTGCACCAAGATTTACCAAGAAGTATTTTCTTAGAGCGTGGAGACGGCGTCGCAGGCATAAAGCGACGCCATCGTGATCTATTTAGTGACGGTGTCTGGATATTGACGACGGCGTCACAACGTAGACGACTTAAAGTGAATCTAGAACCATCTACGTGACGGCGGCGTCAGGAGCATAAAGCGACACCGTCGTGTCGATATGTCTATATATACAAAGCCGATTTTAGGGTTTTAAGATGTAACTTTTGGGATAACTTTGTACAACTTAGGGAGACGAACCCTAGTCCTTGTACTCAGCTCATAGGTCTGATTTATTGCCTTAAAACCCTATTATACTACATTTGGATCCATGTGTTTTAATTCAAGTAAGGTTATTTATCAATAACCATTCAATATATCTATGTGTTTGTGTGATTGCATTTATCTTCTTGATCTTCCTTTATAACAAGCGAGGCTAAACCCTCCTTTGTATTGCTTATGATGCATGAAAGTCAGATTGAGATACCTTTTACTACTGTTGTTTCTTGTTTGATGAATGTTGCGCATTAGGACCTTAGAAAACCTACTTTTGTCTGTAATCGATGTGACAGAAACCATCATAGGTAAACGCAGGTGCGTAGAAGGATACCATAGGGTAACAGTCTTCATACTACCTTGCCTCTTATGTGGTTGATCCCTCTTAAGGTATTTCACATGCATTTAATATACTCTTAGAGGCCTTGTAATAGTCTTCATACTACCAATAAGCATGGTGCTTTGCTTAACAGATATTTAATAGACGACGGTTCGTGTAATTTCGATCAAAACTTAGGAAATACTACACATTACATCACAAGTGGGACAGGGTAACAGTAATAGGAGAAACAATCTGTTAAGTAAATTGCATGAATAAGTAAATACATTTAATTACATAAAGTTACCACCAAATAGAATTAGTTTTATTAATTAGTATAGTTAATAGTTTATCAAACGAACCTCTCAAACCATAGATTTACCTGTTTTCTATAAAACATAAAAACACAAAAATAATCTTTTTTTCTATCATCCTCTAGAATTCTATTAGACCTGTGATCAAGCTTCCTAGTCTATTTCCCTAGATAACGATAACAACCCTCGAGTCTTGCCTATACTACTACTACAACACGTAGGTACTCTGCCTAGTGAGTTGTAAACTTCTTGTTGAAGTCCTACGACGACCGCATCACAATCCTTCAGATTTTATTGATTATTAAAAATTTTTAAGGATTGTTTTGTTGAAAAGGAGCGATTCAGTAAATGAACCGATTAGGTTAAAAATGGGATTAGGGGGTTTGAAAAATTGCTTTGAGAATTTTGAGGTTGCCTCCACCTAAGGTCTGGGTGACTTTCCATGACAATTATCGGTGACACCATGATATATTAAGGCTCCGGGTTTAAAAGAAAACTCCCTTAACCTCCCGCTTTGTCGTATGCGAGTGACCATAAGTTAACAAAAGCTTTCTTGGGAATTTTCCATGCCATATTGGAGTGTCCGTGGGTGACACTACAAATCTTAACATGAATGAGCGATTTTGTTCACTTAACGGATGTTAAGGAGAAAGATGAGCTTCCATCAAGTGTTGGACTTGATTTTCAAGCTCAATGAGACGACGGTCGGATGCATTTGGGACATTATTAGGGAAAGAGATAGTCTTAACTGGTTTAGTGAAGTCTCTTGGGTCATTCCAACTTTTGTTGTCATAGAGGGTGAGGTCCTCTATAAGTGCCCAAGATTCCTCATACGTTTTTATCCGACATAGCTTAACCACCGAGCCGATTGGATCGATGGTGCACCTGTGCCAGGATTTAACCTGGTCAAATCAAAGATTTGGACTTGGAGTCCAGAAGATCGATACATGATAGGGGGGGGAATTTTGAAGTAAGTCCTTGAAACGAGTCCATGCTTCAGAAAGAGATTCACCTTGATGTTGTTGGAACATCAAGATGTCATTTCGGAGTTTGGGAAACATAAATAGGGATTCCAAAGGTGCAAATAGATACGGATCAAATGTCATAAATATCCTTAAAAGAAGGATTAAATATTTGTACCTTAAAAGCAAATCAACTCGTACTCGAAAATACAACTTACTCCCGCTTTAGATTATCTACATGAATTATGGAACCAATTAGTATTTATTATCTACTAAACACCATGTTTTTTATGTGCGGTTGATTGCAAACCAAAGTTTTACAACCCTCCTAGGTAGTGTACCAAACTGTGTAGTGTAGTATAGGCAAGACTCGGGAGGTTATTATCGTTCTCTGGAGGAATAGTTTGGGTAGGCTTAAATTGTATGGTCACTAAGGTATAGAGGTTGAGAGAAGAATAAATATTGTGTATTTTTTATGTTATATACAAGCAAGTAAAAACCTCAAGGTTTTAAAGGGGGGTATTAATTAAACTACTTACTAACTCCAAAATTTATTATCTAATTGCAAGAAAGTAAAAGATGATGGAAAAATCTATTGGTTAAATAAAAATGATTACCTAATCATGCATTACTCTCTAGATTTGTCGCTCTAATATTATTAACCACGTCACCCTCGTAATGGAATGTGTAAGTATCTAAATAATTAAACACCTAACTCTGAATCCACCCAAATGGCAAGATAGTATGAAGACTATTGCGTAGGTATCCTCTAACTTAGCCGCGTTTCCCTAGACGTCTTTGCTTTGCAATTAAGAAGCTAGTTTTGTAAAGCCTAACGTGCACATCATTAACAAGAAGTAATAACAAAAGATAAACAACTAGGATTCATGCAATCATAAGCAAACATAAATTATATTTAGCCAAACATGTTAATTGAAAGTGAAGAACAATTAATCAAACAATACATAGACATATCAAAAGATTAAAAGAAATAAAGAACTTCATTTTAGTTAAACATGGAGTTATGGTGGCTACACAAGGGTTAGAAAACCCTAAAAATCGTCTAAAATGTTGCTACAAAGTATAGGTTCGTTCCTCCAAGTTTTCCACACAAAACATATAAACTAGGGTTTGTATATATACGGATTAAGTCGTGACAACGTCGCTTGTTAATCGCGACGTCGTCAACCCGTAGAATCTTCTTTGGGCTTCTTAAAGTCGGCTACTTTGATGTCGTCATAAAAGATCCTAACGTCGTCTCTTGAACACTTTGTCATCGTCACAAAGGATTGTGACGCCGTCTCCACGAACTGTGTGCTAAATCTTGATCATCCTCGTATAGAGTTGCAATCTTGTCATGTTTCTTCTCAAATTGAGTCCAAGTCATATGTATTTCCTCCAAATGCCTTCCAAATGCTAAAATAACGATTAAGCATGATAAATGGCGTGAATCTTCTTTCTCTTTTCCTTATAAATTAAAGAATTCTCATAGGCCTGATCCTGAGGTTTAATTCATTTAATTGAACCTTTCGATGATCACCCGCAGTCTTAAGATCAAAATTAGTCCACTTTAAGGCCTAGTAGGCTTTGTGCTCGAGCTCAATGGGTAGATGACAAGCTTTACCGTACATAAGCTTATATGGAGTACAACCAATAGGAGTTCTTAATTAGATACGGAAGCTATAAGCGTTCATTTCTAACTTATTAGCCCATTTAGCATGATGCTCACCTACTGTCCTCTAAAAAATCCTTTTCAAACCATGATTAGATTCCTCCACCTGGCCACTAGTTTGAGGATGATACGAGGTAGAAAGCTTATGTTTAACACCATATTTTCATAGCTCCTTAGCAAATGTTCATTTACAAAAAATGTGATCTTGATCACTAATAATGCCTGTGGGGATTTCCAAAATTGGAAAATAATTGTTCTCAAAAAGTTTACAAAACTACTCGGGCGTCTTTGTGGGCAAGGTTTGGATTCAGCCCATTGGAATACATGATCGACAGCTACGAGTATATACTTGTTCCCTCGTGAAGACGGGAACGGCCTCATAAAGTCGATGCCCCATACGTCAAAGATCTCACAAATCTGGATAAGATTCTGAGGCATTTTGTCCCTTTGTGAGATTTTTCCTTAAGGTTGACATGCGTCACAGTGTTTGACAATGTCATGGGCATCACGATATATAGTGGGCAAAAAGAAACCAGAATCAAAAACTTTCTTGACGGTGTAGTTAGGGCCATGATGTCCTCTGATGGGACCATGGTGACGTGCTTCTAGAATATCCATAGCTTCATCCCATCCACACACCGCCTAATTATTTGATCAGTACAAATTCTAAACAAATAGGGGTCATCCCAAAAATAATGTCTAATATCCTTGAAAAAATTCTTCTTTTGCTGATAAGCACATTACCCACTAAGTAGTTTGTAATATGGGCAAACCACGGGGGTTCATTATCATTATTAAGGGAAATCATATTCAGGGACTCGTGTGGAAAATTATCATTCATTTCCATTTCAACTAGATCCTCTTTGTAAGGATTTTCAAGTCTACTCAAATGATCAGCCGCAAGATTCTCTGCTCCTTTTTTATCGTGAATCTCGATGTCAAACTACGCGCTCGCTGCCACGCGCCCTCGCTCTCAGCCACACTGCAAAGTATCTCGACTTAGCATCTTGTTTGCAAATAAGTACTTAGGCTGAGTGATCCTTATATACTATTGTCTTAGACAAGCCAAGGTAAGACCGGAATTTCTTAAACGCATATACCACAGCTAATAACTCTTTTTCCGTAGTGGTGTAATGTGTCTGATAATCTGATAAAGACTTACTCACATAATGTATAGGCTGAAAATATTTCTTCTTTCTTTGGCCCAAGACTGCTCCTACCGCAAAGTTACTTGCATCACACATGATCTCAAATGGTAAGTCCTAATCAGAGGCCACGAGAATAGGAGCTTCGGTGAGTTCTTTTTAAGAAACTCAAAAGATTCCATATATTCTTTTGAAAATATGAACAAAGTTTCTTTTTCTAAGAGATGGGTTATATACCAGGCTATTTTGGAGAAATCTTAGATGAATCTCTGATAAAAGCCGGCATGACCTAAGAAACTTCGTATTCCTTTAACAGTCATGGGAGGAGGTAGCTTAGCAATAACATCAACTTTAGCTTTATCAACCTCAATCCCGGATTTATAAATCTTATGGCCAAGGACAATGCCCTCTTTAACCATAAAGTGACACATCTCCCAATTTAAGACAAGATTGGTATCTTCATACATTTTAAGCATCATGTCTAAATGGGAGAGGCAAGAAGAGAATGAATCCCCATATACCAAAAAATCATCCATGAAAACTTCCATGGTTTTCTCAATCATATCATGAAAAATTGCCACCATACACCTTTGAAAAGTTCCCGAGGCATTGCAAAGACCGAAAGGCATCCTACGGTAAGCAAAGGTCCCATAAGGGCAGGTGAAGGTGGTTTTTTCTTGGTCTTGGGGATCGATAGGAATTTGGAAATACCCAGAAAAACCATCAAGAAAACAATAGAATTCATTCCCAGCTAAACGTTCAAGCATTTGGTCCATGAAAGGAAGAGGAAAGTGGTCTTTACGGGTGGCGTCATTTAATTTTCGATAGTCGATACAAACACGCCATCCCGTGACCAATCTAGTCGGAATTAACTCATTATTATCATTAGTAACCACCGTCATACCACCTTTCTTTGGTACGACGTGCACAGGACTAACCCAAGGACTATCCGAGATAGGGTAAATCAATCCAGTAAGTTTGATAACTTCTGCTTTAATGACTTCATGAATTTTTAGATTTACCCTTCTCTGGTGTTGGACAGCAGGTTTAAAGTCATCTTCCATCAATATTTTGTGGGTGCAAAAATTAGGATCAATGCCCCTGATATCAGATATTTTCCAAGCAATTGCTCGTTTGTGTGACTTTAAAACCTTAATAAGCTGATCCTTTTCCTCCCTTTTCAAGTCTTTAGCAATAATCACGGGTAACTTTGAAGTTCCCTCTAAAAACGCATACTCGAGGTGGGAGTAGGTCCTTAAGTTCTAATTCAGGAGGTTCTTTAATTAAAGATTTAGTCGTTTTGGTTTCATCATCATTAAGCTCTTTAGGAGGGAGATCTTTTATGGGATCATCATTTAATAATTTTTCAAGAAAAAGAATATCTCCCTCTGAATCATATATTCCATTATCAATTTCAGGTGGTATTGAATCATTTAGAGCAAGAAAGTCGTCGGTCTCTTCCAAGTAAAAGTCACTATCCCCGAAGGGGGTAAGAGATGGGGAAAGAGACGCGACAATAGGATCAGAAGAAAGAGTGAGACTGCCACTCAAAGGATGAATCGATTTCTAAACATTTAAAACTTCGTGAAAATGTTCCTCGCATGTAGTGTCAATGATATCAATCCGATTGATGACTCATCTCCATGCTTATGAGGATATTACAAAGTGCTCTCAACATTGAAGATCAATTTTTCATCACCGACTCTTAGAGTCAACTCTTCTCCGTATAAATCGACTAGAGCACGGGCCGTCCTTAAGAATGGTCTCCCTAAGCTTAGGGGGACAAGAGGATCGACGTCATAGTCAATGACAACGAAGTCAGCAGGGAACGTGAACTTACCTACTTGTACGAAGACATCCTCAGCTATACCAACTGGGTAAGCAACCGATCGGTTAGCTAACTCTAAGGTCATACGAGTGGGTGTAAGTTCAGGTAACATTAACTTTTTCCAAACAGATAGGGGCATTAAGTTGATGATGGCACCTAGATCGTCTAGTGCCAAGCATTCCTCAAGTTCACTAAAATCACAAGGAATGAGAAATTTCCCAAGGTCTCCAAGTTTCTCGGGTAACTTTTTAAGGAGGACCGCTGAGCAATTCTCATTAAGAGGAGTATTAGCCAATTCTAGAAGTTTCTCCTTATTAGTAAGGAGGTCTTTCAACATCATAGCATATTTTAGCATTTGAGCTAACGCTTTAGCAAAACTGATATTAAAGTGTAGTTTCTTAAACATATGCAAGAACTTATGAATTTGGATATCAGGTTTTTCTTGAAGCTTATCCTTGTTCAACCTCAAAGTATAAGGAATAGGAGGCTGATGAGGATTTTTCTCAGGGATCTCATTTGATTTAGAAACTGGAGCTCGCTGAATTATCGAAGATGGGACTTGTGCGGTACTTCCTGAACTTGAAATGTGCACCTGGTCCATGGTCGTCTCCCGGTTTCGTTCCACCTCCTTAGAAGAAGAAGAAGAGTTAGGTGATAGAATAAAGAGTCCAACCAAAGTAATACCACTTCGTGTAGTAATTACTTTAATATCTTCCCTAGGGTTAGGAATGTTGTTGCTAGGAAGTGCACCCTGAGGTCTTTCATTAAAATCTTTTTCTATTTTTGTCATTTGATTTGCTAATAATTGAAACTTAGCATCAGACGCAATCATATGTTGTCTCAATATCTCATCCGTAGATGGAAAATTTAGAGTTTGGTGAAAATTCATCTGAGCTTGATTTTGATTAAAATTTTGACCTTGGTTTTAATTAAAGCCTTGATTCTGATTATAATTATTCCCTTGGTTAAAAAATTTCACTCGGTTGTTTTGATTAAACCCTTGATTCTGGTAACCTTGGTTAGAACGATTTTGATACTGATTCTAGTTATTTCTGTTCTAAAAGTTTTGATTATTCTAATTAGAATTATTTGCTTGATTAAAACCGGGTGGCCCAAGATAATTGTTGAAGTGATATCTTAAGAGATTATGGTTTCCTTGAGGTTGGTAAGAGTTACCTCCCACATTGTCGTTTCCCGTAGCAGCATATACGTCCCCTTGAGTAAAGCCACCGGCGGTTTGACACTCGGAATAATGATGTGGACCACCACAAGTCTCGCAACTTGGATTGACAACATTAACTTACTGATTGGATTGGCTCATTCTTAGAAAATTCTTGTTCATTTCGGTAATTTGCTGAGTAAGGGTCGTTATCTCAGGAGATGAAGAAGTGATTGATCTAGATGACTCGCCTCTTTGAGCTGAGGTATCCCAGTCATTGTGGTGAGCGGCCATATTTTTAAATAAATCATAAACTCTTCAAGTCGCCTTTTCATAAAGGTGCCTCCAGCAGCAGCATTAATTGTATTCATGTGTCTCAAAGTTAACCCGTTATAGAATGTATGTATTTGTGTAACGGGTAACATGTTATGATTAGGACACCGGTAAATTAAAAACTTGTAACATTCCCAAGCTTCGAATAAAGATTCGTTAGGAAGTTGTCAAAAGTTACAGATATCATTCCTTAGTTTTGTAACCAAGAAAGGAGGGAAGTATTTTGATAGAAACTTGGTAACCATCTCCTCCCAACTATGGATAAAATTCTTTGGTAGATTATCAAACCAAGCGGTGGCATGATGCGTCAAATAATAAGGAAAGAGACATAAGCATAGGACGTCATGCGGGACTCCATTTTGCTTCATGCTCTAAGTCACAATCAAGAACTTGTCAATATGCTTCTTAGTATCGTCACCTGGTAAACCATGGTATTGACAGCTCTGTTGGACTTGCTGAATCATGTGATTCTTAAGTCCGAAATTCGTAGCCTGAATGTTAACGGGAGCGATCGGTCCGCCTCGGCCATTCATAGCCGGCTGGCACAGCTCCTCCATTGTTCGAAGATCGAGAGCTAGATCTTGAGGAATAGGCCATGAAGGAGGCGGTCCTTGATTTTGGTTATTATTACTCATATTAATTTTTTCAAAATCAAATAAAAGTGACGGTTCACCATGATTTCTTCGACTAATTAATCTCTCGGGATCTTCAAAAGGGGAAAAGTGTCGGTAGTAGAAGAACATGTGCACATGCACTAAAAAGAATTAAGATAAAAAATATTTTTGGATTTTTGTAAAGATAATAAAAGTAAAATAAAATTATATTTGGTATTTTTAATATATATATAAACGAAAAGGAAAAATAAATAGAAATGGAATTTTTTTTAAATTTTTACAAACACGAAAATAAACCTTCAAAAAAAGGATCTTCAAGGCACTAACTCGAAACACAACACAAAAATCATACAAATCTCCCCGGAAGCGGCGCCAAAAACTTGATATGTCGTAAACGTGTCAAGTAATAATATAGTATTTCCCGTTCGATAAAAGAATTACTTGTGGGCAAGTAATAATTCAATCTTTCGGAGTCGTGTCCAAGGTGAGAAATGAATAGAAATTCACGTTGATATCTTTTATTGGATGCTTGATTATCATATATTTTTGGTTGGTTTTATAGAATTATAAACTATACTAATGATTAAAACTAAGGAATATAAAGCTAAAAGATCTAAAAGATATGTCTAACGGATATGCTTGTCAAGTGAAGTGAAAAGATCATTAAGTGTGAAGGAGAGTTTTAATTGATGAATTAGTACCCGTTGAAAAACTATTTTCTCACAACGTTGGTTTATTTTAAAAACAATCATTTATTTTTGTACAAATTACTAGATTAATGTTTGATTATTCTAACGACTTTTACCCGTCAAAATAACCAAAAAAGAAATCTAAATAATTCGAAAATTATTAATCAACATACCCCTTTATTTCACGCTTAATTCTCTAGTCACTACTCACTTAACAAGCATATAATAATCTACTCACAAATCATGACTACTAAGCTAGCATCAATCAAATTAACAATCACATCATAAACATATTTTTCTAAACTAATTATTAAATTAATACTACTACGGATTGAAAAAGGTAAGAAAGTAGAACCCGTTAGACGAAATGGAGATGAACTAAACCACCCGATCTTATAATCTAATAAAACACTAAAGTTTACTTCTTTATTAGATTTTACTCCACTAGTTAGTTGATAAAGTTGTAAACTTTATATACTAAATAGCTTTATAAAAACTACAAAAACTTTAAACTTTAGAAATTAAGCTAGCTTATAAGACCTTTAAGCTCCACGCCTTAGATGTAGGAATGGTTCCATCAAAATTAAAACACAATCAAGGTTAATACGAATAATCTATATGAATAAGCTATAAGCTATAAGCTAAAAGCTTAAATCCGAAATAATAAGTATCTTAAAAAGGATAAGCTAAACGCTATTAGAATCTAAAGCTATATCTATATTTAAAAGTAAAATAAAACTAATATGAAAAGGGCTTATTTGAAATAAGCTATAAGCTAGCTTATTCAGTTAATAAGCTATGACCGAAATAGGCTATAGATGCAAAGCTTATTCGAAAAAAGCTACTAGTAAAGCTCATCTGAATAAAAAGCTTATGCAAAGAAGTAAAAAAAAAGCTATAAGGTAACTAATTTTGAAAATAAGCTAAGAGATAAGATCTACTCGAAATAAGCTATAACTAAATTTGAGTTAATAAGAAAAACTAATAATCTACTAGATAAGCTAGATCTAATAAGCTAAAGGAGAGCTTATTCAAAATGAAGCTAGGTAAATAAGGCTCTCGGAATAAGCTATTATGAAGCTTATTAGAAAGCTTTTTAAACCGAAAGAAATAGAAATAAAGCAACAGAAATAAGAATCTTATTCGAAATAAGCTATGTAGAGCTTATTCAAATATAAGCTAGGAGATAATAATCCAAGAATAAGCTATTGGATTGATGTCACACGCCAAAATAGGCAAAAACACGGGTATGCGACGAAGAATGATCAATCATAACACAAGATACACGATAGAGAAAACTAAAATGCATTAATGAAAAGTGTCATGATGATCTTCAACCTCAAATACAGACTTAAGCGAGGTCCCAACAAGAACACCTCAAATAGTCTTCACAAATACAAGCAAATTCCCACACAGGGGTCCATACTAGCCTTAAAACAACAATCCTCAAAATACTTAAGTTCAACACGAAACTCAATGCCAAATCTCTCAGAACGCAATCCATATAGGATGCTCTTAAGGTCAGCTAAAGCTTGCAACTCAACTTCATTGATCATTCTCAATACCTGAAAATGATACTCGAAAAGGTCAACAAATACGTTGGTGAGCTCGTAGGTTTGATGGAAACCCCAGTTGATGTGCCAAAATTTTAAGTAGTGGACAATTGTGCAATATGACAGTGAATACATGCAACACATTCAATTTCCAAGCATAGCAACTCCATGCTATCTAAATCTCATCCATATCGACACCATTGCCATGAAAGGTCTTAAACTCTCAATTCACACGCACCTAAAGCCTACCAGCTGGAGCTATACATAGGGCGGAAGATCACATATCATTTTAAACCATAGCAAGTCTATGCTATAAAAGATCCACACCAAAAGTTCCACACAACATATTCTACCAAACTCATGTCATTCACATAGCAATCATAGGCACATAACATTTTCCCGAAAATAAATCAACTTTTGCCCAACGAAAAAGAGTTAAAAAGTAAGGCTACGAGAACTCACCTCGACAAGGTGACAAACAACAAGATCAAACAAGCAAATGCAACGACGCCTGAACACGACCTAGTCCAATTAATGTCTTACGTTTCAAAAGATGTTTTCTAGGTTGATCCATAGAGGTAAAACGGGTGTTGTACGGTCACCCTTAGACGTTATCAGTGGTGGATGGTTGACGACTTAGTTTCACGATAACATACTCCAATTCATACTTTAGTATAATATACTTATACTATTTAAGTAAAATAGATAAAAAAAATATAAGATAACTAAATAATAAACATTCAAAATATACTTCGGTAAATCCATTCTGTTATCTTAGTTACCTTAATTAATTGTATAGCTTATAGGAAGTTAAATGTTTATTTACATAGAAGAACTTAGAGAAGTTTTATATTTTATATTTATAAAATATATATTTTTTATCTTTTAGTCAACTTATTAAAATAACAATATTTTATTATTTTGTTGTAAAAGTAAGTTTTTTTAATAAAAATCTATGTATAAGATTTTTATAAAATTTCAACATGACCCGTTCGTTTATACAACGTTTTACAAGGTTTTAAACCTTAATTTCAAACACTTTTCCTCTATTCCACCATTTTCTAACAAAATACCACATTCATATCTCGCAACGTTTACCAAAATCGTATTTCCCAAAACGACTTTTAACATCATTGCATAGGTATGTTTCACTTTCCAAAAGTCCGTCAAAACCTATAAAAATGACTTGTTTTCTCTTATTGGGCCTTAAGGCCCAATAGAAGTCCATTAAGTTATTTGTAGGTATAAAATACGATTTAGGCCCAATACTAAAGCCCATTAGTAAATATAAACCCAAACGATAGTTATAAAAATAATCCGAACCACAATAAGCCACGGCTTATTGGGCTTATTGGGCCGTGAGCCTATAAGCTCTAAAAAATGCATTATAAGCTTTTAAATAAGCTAACAAACTACGTAGTACATTCGGTTATCACTATAAGCAATCAAAATAGTCCATAAAAATACGACATAAGAGGTAAATAATCAAAAATATGTTCCTTGTACTCCTTCATCTTGCCGAGAGCTAATAAGCCCAAAATAAGCCCATTAGTGCTTATAAATAATCCGAATAAAATATTATCCAAAATAAGCTAAATAGCAAATAAATGTTTTTCAACCATCAGAACCTCGACAATAAAACTACAAAACCCTCGTTTCCTTTGTTTCTTATTCGAACCAAAAACACGCCCTTTATTAGTTTTCGTAAATTTTTCATGTTCGATTTTTAGCAAACGCACCGTACAACTAGCTTTTATGCATCACTAGAAATTCAAAAGTACAAGTTAAATAAAAATATAGAAGACTTACAAAGAGGGTTTTTGAAAGCGAGTTAAAACACGAATCGACAACCCATACGTTGTTTAAATGATACCCCGACTACTAGAATCAACCCGAGACTTGAACCTTCATGTTCTTGATCAAAAAGGTGAAATTTTTAAAGTGTTTGTGTGTGTGTTTAGGTTTGGCCGAGCAAGAGAGCACACAAGGTGTGTGTGTGTTTTTGAAAATGGTAGTGTATGTTTGAAATGAGGTGAAAACAAAAATGTATAAGACAAGTTTGTACCACCATGGGACCAATGTGCTAAAAACTAGCCTTGTAGTTTCCTTGTAAGGCTCGAACTCGGTTAGGGTATCCAAAGGGGTTTCGGGTTGCTTCTTTTTGTGTCGGTTTTCCTTAAAGCTCAACGATCTTGACTCTAAAAATAACCCAAAGTTTCTTAGTATTTTTATTAATCTTAAAATACTTTTCTAAGAACTTAGAATATTTACATGACATATTTCCCAATCAAACTTCCCAAAATTCATTTTGAGCATTAACAGACGTGTCGGGGCTCGTTATTTGGCATTTCAAACTATTTATCGGACAAGCCTCCCAAAACATGATCAACATACATAAAATCCTCTAAAAAGGATTATCACAAGTCATAAACACATAAGATGCCCGAAATCACATTTATTCACCACCGTCAACACGGTACTTGTTCTAACATAAATGACAAAAGTCAAATAGTCAAAGGACTAAATTAGAACATTCAAATCTTAGAAAAGGTAAGGGTTACATTCTACCCCCTTAAAAAGAATTTTGACCCCAAAATTCAACTACT
>BQNB010085390.1:8074-28487 GCA_026074375.1 Tanacetum coccineum | reverse complement strand
ATCCTTCTTCTGCTTAACTTGTAATCCCAAGAAGAATGTAAGTTCTCCCATAGAACTCATCTAAAATTTCTCATGCATCTTCTCAAATGCAATGCATAACTCCTTCTTTGTTGAACCAAAGATGATATCATCCACATAAACTTGGACCAGCAAAATATCACCTTTATGCCTTTTGATGAATAAGGTCTTGTCAATTTTCCCTCTTTGAAACTCATTATCCAACAAATATGTTGACAAGGTTTCATACCAAGCTCTAGGAGCTTGATGTAGTCCATGCAGTGCTTTTTCAACCTTATATACTCTATCAGGAAAGTCTGGATCTTCAAATCCTGGTGGTTGATATACATACACCTCTTCTTTAATCTTCCCATAGAGAAAAGAACTTTTTACATCCATTTGATACACCATAAAATCTTTAAATAAAGCATAAGCTAAAAATAGCCTAATTGCTTCAATTCTTGCAACATGGGCAAAGACTTCATCATAGTCAATCCTTTCTTCTTGTGTGTATCCTTGAGCAACCAATCTTGCTTTATTTCTTATCATAATTCCCCTTTCATCATTTTTATTCTTGAAAACCCATTTAGAGCCTATAGCCCTTTTTCCATTTGGTAAATCCACTAAAGTCCAAACTTCTTGTAACTTGAATTGTAGAAGCTCTTCCTGCATAGCCTTTATCCAGCTTGGATCCTTCAATGCATGAATTACCTTTTTGGGTTCTTCCTGTGATAAAAAACAAGCAAACAAACAGTTTTGAAGGTCTTTATAGTTTGTTCTTTGTTGAATAGTATTAATAAACCCATATTCCTCTAAATTCTTTGACATCTTTCTTGTTTGTGTAGCTAATTGAAAATCTATAATCACTTGATCAAGAGGATGATCTTTATGAATTCTTGTAGTTGGATTAGGACTGACTTGGATTGTTGTATCCAAATTGTTCATGTCAGCCTCTGCACCATCATCTTCATCATCTCTTGAGAAGTCAAATATGCTATCATCTTCCAAATTAGGCATTTTTGGATCAAATGTTAGTTCAATGCTTGTTTTTCCATCAACAGCATTAACTTCATTTATGCCAATAGCATTAACATTGTTAGTGCTGTTAACATTATCTTCCTTCTCTTGATCTTTACATTCACTATCTTTTCTTGGATCTTCATTAACCTTCTTTCCATCATCACTTGAAGGTTTGGATCCATCATCATGGGAACTCTTTGGATCTTGGGAATATGGTGGATCAGCAGTCCATAATGGTAGCAAAATGTAATCTTTAACAGGTTCTGTCTCTTTTCTAGCTTGACCTGCATTATCACTTACTTTTGTACCTACAAAACCATTAAATTGTGTATCTTCAACAATTGGCTCATAATTTATTGTTCTTGTTAGTGCATCAATATAAAATAGCCAATCTGGTCCACTACCTACAACATTAAGTGTACTTTCACTAAACCTAATATGCAAGTTTTTTTTCACTATCCATGTTCTACTATTGAATACTCTAAAGGCTTTACTATTCAAAGAGTATCCAACAAAGAAAACTTCATCGGCCTTACCATCAAATTTGCCTAAGTGATATATGGTATTGAGAATGGTAACAGGACACCTAAATGGTCTCATGAAACTTAAAGTTGGTGTTCTACCATGAAAAAGTTCATATAGGGTCTTGTTATGAGGCTTAACTATTAACACTCTATTTTGCACATAACAAGCAGTATTAACTGCTTCTACCCAAAAAGTAGTTGGCAACTTAGAATCAGTTAGCATAGTCCTAGCAGCCTCAATTAGTGTCCTATTCCTCCTCTCATCAACTCTATTTTGTTAAGGAGTTCTAGCTACACTAAATTGTCTTAAAATACCATTCATCTTACAAAACTGATTCATTTTTATGTTTTTGAACTCAGTTCCATTATCATATCTAATCACCTTAACCTTGTGATCTACTAGATTTTCTATCCCATTTATAAAGGACTTAAGAATGCCACTAGTATTATCCTTAGTAGCTAGAAAGAAAACCCATGTAAACCTACTGTAATCATCTGTGACAACTAGGCAATACATTTTCTTCTTAAGGTTTTTTATAAATGTTGGACCAAACAAGTTCATATGCAACAAATATAAAGGAAGACTGATTGAGTTCTCTATTTTGAACTTACAAGAGGCTCTGTACTGCTTTCCCTTTTGACAAGTAACACAGGTTTGATCATTTTTAAAAAGTTTAGAAGGTAAACCTCTTACAAGATTTCCCTTAACCAATTTATTCATGGTTTTAAAATTTAAGTGACCTAGCCTTTTATGCCAAAGTTTAGATTCATCAGATGTGGCTTTTGCAAAAAGGCAAGTTAAACCTCCTTTAGGAACTATGTTCTTTAAATCAACACTATACATATTGTTCTTTCTAGGAACTCTAAGTAAAACTTGACTTTCATCAATTAACTTAAAGTTTGGAGATAAAACAATAAATTCAGTGTCATTAAAAAGAACACTATTCTTTTTATCACACATTTGTGAGACACTAAAGAGATTAAACTTTAACTCTCTCACAAAATACACATTTTCAAAATCTAGATTACCAGTTTTAATGGTACATTTTCCTGTAATTTTCCCTCCTTTGGGGTTCCCTCCAAAAGCAACATATCCTCCATCTATCTTTTCATAGTTTGTAAGATAGGACATGTTCCATGTCATGTGCCTTGAGCATCCACTATCAATCACTCCTTGATGCAAGTAAATCCCATTTGTTATTGCCCAGCCACAAAAGAATAAGAAAAATCATGTTTCTTTGGGGACCCAAGCCATCACTGACTTGGGTCTTTATAATATGTAACCTAGGCAGATTCAAGTGATAATAGAAAGTTCTTTTTTGATTTTTAATATTGTTCTTCTTAGCAGTATTGATTAGTTTCCGCATAATCAATAGTGTTTAAATCAATGTTTCATTATTGTTGCTTTAGAATTATCTGAGGGAACAAACCCTTTACAAGCTAAAGGTTAAGATCTATTCAGTAAACAATCCAACAATTTTTAAATGCTGTGTTCTTATGATTGGGCCTCTTAACAGTTGAATGTGCTATTTTAGAAAGATATGACTTTTGTCTAGCAGCATTCATTGTTGTTTTTGAATGAGCAGTATTAACTTGTCTAGCAGTATTAACTGATACTGCTGTTTTAGAAATATTTTGTCTAGCAGTATTAATTGATACTAAGCCAGAATTCATTAGTACTGCTCTTGGAACTATATTCTTTTTAGCACATGGGTGAGTCTTTTTAGCAAAGTTTTGATGATTCACCCTTTGAGCATTGTTCCAAATAGGTTTTACCATCCTTTGATTTTGAAACAGTTTTTGATGGTAATTGCAATCAACTTGCAAATGATCAAAGCTTCCACACACATAACATACCTTATTAAACATCTCAAAATTGCTTCCTAGTTTTTAAGACATCATATTGTTCCAATTTCTTTGATTGCCTCTTGGACTATGAGTGTTTTGCCTATGTTTCTCAACTTGTTTAACAGTTTTCCTAGCAGTTTTCTCTTGTTGCTTAGGTTTGACAAACTCTATCTTAGCAATACTAGGCTTAACTGTTTTCTTCTCAGTTTTAGTTTGAGACACATTTTTTTCATCAATATCTGACACCTAATCTTCAATAATTGGGGAATCATCAGACATCCTAACTACCTTAGACACTTCTTCATCAGACTTTCGGTTCTCAACTAAAGGCTTATTAACAAACTCATCTAAACTAGTAAAAGACAAATCAGGTGTTGGAGGTATGAAATTTCTTGTGTAGGGAGGTGGAACTGCATTATATAACTTTTTTTGCAATTATCAACAATCTGACACTCTATGATCTTGTTTAAACTTTTAGATGCATTTTCAAATTTATCTACATTAAATTGAATGCTATCTTTTTCTTTTTGAATTTTTTCAAGCTTCTTCCTAAGCTTTATAATAGTTATTTCTCCTACTTGAATATCCCATTTTAAGCCATTAATCTTTTCTACATAAACATATTCATTCTTTTTATAAAATTCAAGTTTTTCTTCCACTGATTCTAAACCTGTTTTATAACCTAAAACCATTAGACTAGATTTCTCTAAATCTATTAATAGTTGATCATTTTGAGATTTAAGTAATTTAACAGTTTCCATACAAGATTTTGAACAATTTGAATCATTGGATACCTCTGAGTCAGAACTTGAAGATGAGTAAGCCATGAGTGCATAATTAGGCCCTTCCTCTGCCTGATCACTCCAGTCATATCTACCAAGGCCATCACATGACACCAAAGCTGTAGAAGTAGATGTTTCCACAAGCACACTCCTTCTTGAGCTTTCCTTATTCTTGTTGTCTTGATTTCTTGGAGCTCTACACTCCCTAGCAAAATGTCCCCTCTTATGGCAGTTGTAGCACTCCACTTTGGACTTATCAAAACCAATAGTCTCATTGCCATTAATAGTAAGCTTCCTTCCTGTATTCTTCAAAAACCTTCTAGCCCTCATAGTCAACATGGCCATTTGCCATCTTAAATCCATCTCTTCTATGTTATAAGAATGGATTTGTTGCAAGTCCTCATGTGCAAGTTGAGGACTATTTGGTTGACTAGCAAAGAATGAACAAATAACAACATCACTCAAGTTATCAATATTTGTAGAGTAAGAAGTATTAACTTAAGTGCTAGCAGTAGTAACTCCATAAGCAGCATTAACTGCTTTATTAGAGCTGCTAGTGTTGTTATTTGAAGAGGACACAAAAGCCATGTTCTGTGTGCTTAAACTTGAGCTAGACATCCCTTTGACTTCTGGTTCAACTCCTTGAGGTTGTTATAGAGATCATCCATGCTCATTTTTTCTAACTCATATTTATTCCTCCACACAACAACATGTGTGTTCCACTCATGTGACAAGCTTCTTAATAACTTTTGATTAATATCTTCTTGTGAAAGATTTTCATCCAAAAGCTCCATCTGACTCACAAGCTTTTAAAGCCTATCAAAGGTTTGATCAAGCATCTCTGAGCTTGGGGCAGTAAAGTTTTCCTATTGCTCCTTTAAGAGATTTCTTTTAGTATTCTTAGTAGCTGCATTCCCACCAAATCTCTTTTCTATAGCTTCCAGTAACAACTTAGCATCCCTTATAGAGTTAAACTTTAACTGATGTTCATTAGGAATGCCCATCATTAAAGTACTTCTAGCCTTCACTTCTAATCTTCTCTGAGCCTTATCTTCAGCAGATGTTATAGGCATCACTGTTGTAACACCTTCCATAACATGTGTTTTTGGCAAGGTTGCACCATTCTCTATGACTTCCCACAGTTTATAGTCTATCATCTGAATATATTGTTCAATCCTCATCCTCCATAACTTAAACTCACTCGGTTTGAGCATGGGAACATTAGATGCAGCCACCATGTGTGCAGAATCTTGATCCATGTCTTCTAGCAAAGTTTCTCAAAGCAACAAGCTCTGATACCATTTGTTGGTCCCACTTCAATAGATCGAATTCCTTAAGCTTGTATAAGGATTAGTTATAATAGATAAATCTAACACAACTATAGTAGAAACTTTTTTTGAATGTATTAAAGATTATGCGGAATCTAATCTTTAATATTAAGAAGAACTATCAATGAAACAGTAATTATATAAACATCTAATTCAACAAACAAAAGCTCCAATATTATTAATAATACGAATACTCTCAAAGTATTAGGGTTACAAAGACCTTGAAGCTATGATAGTTCTATGAATGACTCGTATTGGTATGGTGCATTGTGTATGGTGTGGTACATCAATCTCTATGCCTTAGGACCTCCTTTTATACACCAAGGAGTCCTAAACAGCTTACAATACTTTCCTAAGAATATCAAATCTTTTAAACAAATAAGTTATACATTTCTTTTACCAAAATGTCTCATACAAATCACATAAGCAGTACTAACTAACTCAGCAGTACTAACTTCTTCACCAGCAGCATTAACTTTGTACTAGCAGTAGTAACTTTTGTACTAGCAGTAGTAACTTTTGTACTAGCAGTAGTAACTTCCTCTAGCAGTAGTAACTTTGTACTGGCAGTTGTAACTTCACCAGCAGTCTTAAACACTTAGAATAATTTTCATTGAAATTCTCCAGCAGCACTAACTTTGACTGAGCAGCATTAACATCAATAAGAGCAGCAGTAACTCCAAACAACATTAAGAAGCTTTTAATCCCAACAATCCTCCCCTAAACTTGATATTTATCTCCAAAATCATCAAGTTTCTTCATTGAAAGCTTCATTAACCACCAGGAGGATGCTTCCAAATACTTCATGGATTCTTAAGCTGTTTTATGATCAATTTACATAGCTGATAAGCCATTTCACTTTCATAATCAATTTGAAGCTTCTTTTCCAACATCTGTGAAAGTGTAAGTGGTGCAAGTGGATACTTCTTCTCTACCAACATGTAAATCTGCATATGTTGCATCCTTAAGAAATGTACTCCATAAGAGTCATACAACTTCCATTCCAATACTTTGTAGTCTTGTTGATTCCTCCATACCCTATAACTAAGCTGCTTGAAAAAGATACTCCGTTTGAATTCAATGATGAATGTCGAAAAGCATTCGAATTATTAAAAGAGAAACTCACATGTGCTCCTGTGATCGTAAGCCCAAACTAGAATCTTCTGTTTGAACTTATGTGTGATGCAAGTGATTTTGCAGTCGGAGCTGTCTTAGGTCAAAAAGATGGTAAAAACTTTCACCCAATCTACTTCGCAAGCAAAACTCTCAACCCAACTTAACAAAAATACACCATAACCGAGAAAGAACTTATGGCTGTAGTTTTTTCCTTTGACAAATTTAGATCCTACCTTATACTATCAAAAACTATTGTTCACACTGATCACTCAGCTCTTAAACATCTGTTTAAAAAACAAGACGCAAAACCTCGTCTTATTCGATGGATTCTACTCCTACAAGAATTCGATATAGAAATCAAGATAAAAAAGGTACAGAAAATGTTGTTGCCGATCACTTATCTAGGATTTACAATAACGAGTCAAGTGATGATAGTGAGGTTGACGACAACTTTCCTAGAGAAACCCTTATGGAAATTAACACCATAAATGAACCATGGTTCACAGACTTTGCAAACTATTTGGTGGGTGATATTATACCAAAAGGAATGACATACCAACAAAAGAACAAATTCTTCTCTGACCCCAAACACTACTTTTGGGAAGAACCCTATCTTTTCAAAGTATGTTCTGACGGTATGATCAGACGCTGTGTTTCTGAACCAGAAACCCAAACCATTTTAGATTAATGTCACCACGGACCAACCGGTGGACATTATAGACCAAACGTAACTACTAAAAATGTTCTAGACTCAGGATTTTACTGGCCAACAATCATAAAAGAAGCTCATACTCTAGTCCGACTTTGCGAAGCATGCCAAAAATGAGAAATATATGAAAATGTGATGAGATGCCCTTAAACAACATTCAGGTAAGTGAAATTTTC
Source organism: Tanacetum coccineum (assembly GCA_026074375.1). Taxonomy (NCBI): domain Eukaryota; kingdom Viridiplantae; phylum Streptophyta; class Magnoliopsida; order Asterales; family Asteraceae; genus Tanacetum; species Tanacetum coccineum. Next base: position 20,987 of record BQNB010085390.1, on the reverse strand, counting down.
GATATTTAGGGTATCGACTTTATGGGACCATTCTCAAAATCACATAAGTTTGAATACATTCTTGTTGCTGTCGATTATGTATCTAAATGGGCCGAAGCTCAAGCTTTGCCAACCAATGATGCCCGAGTTGTTATTACTTTTCTAAAAAAACTATTCTGCCGATTCAGAATGCCCAAAGCTCTAATAAGCGACCGAGGTACTCACTTCTGTAACAAGATAATGGAAAATACTATGAAGAGATGTGGAGTTAATCACCGTTTCTCTACATCATACCACCCTCAAACAAGTGGTGAAGTTGAAAACACGAACAAAGCTCTCAAAAGAATTCTTGAAAAGACTGTTAAAGATAATCCTTCTATTTGGTCAAGAAAACTTGATGAAGCTTTGTGGGCTTTTCGCACTACTTATAAAACACCAACTGGTACAACACCATACAAACTCATATATGGAAAGAACTGTCACCTGCCGTTTGAAATTGAACATTGTGCATATTGGGCACTTAAGAACTGTAACCCAGATCTCATCGCTACTAGAGAAAAATGAATGTTTCAGTTACACGAATTAGATGAACTTAGACATCAAGCCTATGAAAATTCTCGACTGTATAAGGCAAGAACCAAAGTCTGGCATGATAGAAAACTAAGAATGAGAAAAGAATTCAAACATGAAAACAAGGTTATGCTTTTTCACTCAAAGTATAAATTCAAACAACCAAAAATTCAATCTCGCTGGCTAGGACCATACGTAGTATAACATTAATATCCATTGGGATATGTTGAATTATATGAAAAAGATGGAAAAACATTTATTGTTAATGGCCATCGACTCAAACTATATCATGAAGAAGAAGATTATAATGACCAAAGGGAAACAGTCATTCCCTTCTTTCCCAAAGAATAAACTCCAGAAGCAGAAGTCTAGCTAACGATTCTCTTAAATAATTAAGCGCTTCTCGGGAGGCAACCCGTGTTTTACTTAAGTCTGGAGGAGTCCCTCCTCATACAACTCCATTTGTATCCTTTATTTTTCTAAAAAAACCCCAAAAAAATATTTTCTTTTTCTGTGTTTTTGTATATTTACTTTTATGCAGGTAATATAGCTTAAAGATTAAATATGCTCAAGAATAGCTCTCTCGCATCTATATATCTCTATGCCCTGGGAAGTACCGTTTTCCTTTAATTTTCTCTATTCTCTAGTTATCAGTTATCACATTAAGGGCAATGTTCAACTTAAGTGTGGAGGAGAGCCAAATAGGAAAAATTAATCATATCCCTCCGTGTTTGCCATGCCAAAAAATTTCTAACTGATATTTTACAAAAAATTTATATATATGCTTTCAATATAAAAAATGCTCCTAGTAAGGCAAATCCACCCCGATTGACATTATAACTAGCACAACCTAGTCTACTAAATTGTGAGAATTATAAGTATTTGGGTACCCACCTTTGGTACCTAAGATAATTGATGCCTTTAGCCTGTTCGAGTTAAGGTTTGAATGCAATTGCAAGTGTCTCATCCGTCGTTACGGCTGTGTATTTGTAATTTGTGGCCTTTTTTGGAATAGTGGTTTTGGTTGATAATTATATGTGAGTGAGCCGGTAGTTTAGAAGCTCTAAAACTTGTGCTTGATCATCATTTACTAGACCGAAGCCTAAATAATCATATGTTATTAATTCCACAAGTTTCTGTTCTTGCAAGCACTCCCTTTAGTGTTGAGTTGCTGAAATACCTAAGTGAACAAGTTAACGTTGAAAGAAAAAGTTCTGTGTGTAACACCCCTAAATTGGGTCATAGTGGAATATGGGTTGGGGGTGGTACTTCATAGATCAATAACATAAGATATATATAAGAACGACCAAAAAGTCGTTTAAAACCAATACATTGGATTTAGCAAAATGTTTGTTACAAAATCCCGTAGCTTCACTTGTTCAAAATACAAATCATAAAGATTCTAGTTCATAACAAATGTTCCCAAAATGTAATGCAATCAAATATTTAATGCATGACTTCCAAAATAACGACCACCAATATATCCCTTGTCTTGTACCTTACTGATCTCCTGAGAAAACACTGCTTAAAACGTCAACAATATTGTTGGTGAATTCATAGGTTTGTAAAATGTATAATGTAGGACCGCAAGATTTCCCCATGATAATGCAACAGATGCAAACATCATAAAATGTAATTACGTTTTCCTAAGCTCATGACACTGAAGCTCGACATGTATGAATTGCAATATAAATTGCCAACATTGCCCGTGATGATGTTCTAACCCGCAACATCCTATGTCCGACATGGTATACGTTCGTTGTCCGGCATACCGGCACAGTGAGCATGACTCACCCGAACGGGATGTCAATCCCAAATAGATCTATTACCCCCCCCCCCCCCCCCCCCCCCCCTTTTTTTTTTTTTTTTTTTTTTTTTTTTTTTTTTTTAACATTCGCGACTCACAACAAGTAATTGAAGTTCATGATAATGGGCTCAGAGGGTTATCCGCTCTTTGGAAAAAACACGTAATCGTAATGTAAAATGTCCACTTGCGTCCATTTGTAAAACATGCATATGTTTCTCACCCCAAAACTTGTAAATCATTAAAATATAAAACGTGGGGCTATGAACTCACCTTGAGTTAATGAATAATCCAAGTATAACAGAAAATGCGTCACAATAATGACCGGAATGCAACCTAATTGATTATAGGCCATATGAGTACTAAGCACTTTGATTAACTAATATCATATATAATTCTATATAGCTACATCACCATCTAATTCTCGATTTTATGGAATCATATTTATAAAGTATAATCGTTTATAGATATTATCTTTAGTAAAAACGACGTAACTTTCTGTTTTAAGTCCGTGTCTTATGTCCAACGCTTTCTATTTAAGGCGAGTTATATCAAAATATTTATTTTCATATTGTAAGTCCTCTGGTGAACAGTAACTTTTTACTGTTCATATACTTTTATAAAATTATTTTTATAAAATTAATTGTTGTATCGTATTCATTTTAACTCTGTTTTAGTGATTCTTTCGAGCACGTCTTCGTAATTAAAGTTTTTATCTAACTAATGATGTTTTCAAAATAAAATGTCTGATGTAATCATTAACTTTTATAAAATTAGTTTTATAAAAGTATTTATTGTCGTAAACGTGAAAAATCCATAACTCCTTCGTTATTAATCCAAAAATTATGATTCTTATTGTTTTTGGAATCCTAAAAATATGTACTATTTAAGAAAAATAATTATTCAGTTATATCAGAAGTGGTTTGTAATAAGTTTTTATAAAATTTCTTTTATAAATGCGTTTAATATCGTATAAACTTGTAAATTAAGTATCTCCTTGTTATAAAAAAATTTGGTTTTTCGAGTGTTCTTACATTTTTGGTCCTCATGTGATGTAGTGCAGTTTTATATCAGTAAACACCCCACCCCATAGCTGCTCCTAATACTCGAAGCTTACAGCGTCGCGGAATTTGTGATATCAGTGTGCAGCCGTGTCTCAGACACCGGCGTCACTCGTCCGTCGTCATCTACCACACCCATATGGTTATCGACCCCATATCTCTTGTACTCGCCTCTCTCTCTACCACTGCTTCTCTGTAGCCTAGTTGAGCCATCCCTCCTTGTTCATCACTCTCCGCTAAATTTAACCACACTTACTATCTATCCATGCTTTGTTTTACATACTTACGGGTCCTTTGTCCATCATTTGGTCACAAATATTTGTCAAGAATCACAAGATCCATAAGTCTACACGCCTATTTGTTCATGAACTTTTATAAATACACTTTTTAGGTAACTAGTTTGATATAGCTTTTTTATAACATTAAACACACTTATATATGTATATACTTCCATCCTCACATTTCTAACAACAAGTATGCATTATGAAAAAGCTATATCATACCCTTGATCATAAAGTAAAAAAATTCCATTTTTCATGTAAATAAGTTCTTAGATGTGTTGGATTAATACATAGCCATAAATAATACACATAAAATCATGAATGTAAGTGATAAGGTTTTTAGATAACCTAGTTATTATGTATGGGTGCATGAACAACAAGATCTAAACCCTTGATTTATCAAACAAATCCCTAGCTTTTAATACCAAGAAAACCCCTAATTTGCCACAAAACCTAATCTTGAACCTTCTTGTTATATAATAATATATATATTTTAACACTTGTAAACCCCAAACTAAACCATCTAAATACCTCTTAGAGGATATCTTAGATATATTGTAGTAATACTTGGAAATGTGGTAAATAAAATTGTGTGGAGTGTATTTTGGTTTTTGGGTTTTGGCCGTGGGATGTGGAGAGAAACAAATAGAGTATATGTTGTTTTTCTTAAGTGAAATGAAAGTGTGTGTGTTCTTACTAGTTGTACATGTTTATATATTGCCAAGACTAGTCAAGCCTTCCATAAGAAAGTCCAAGACACAAAGAGGGAAATAAGGAAGTCTTGGTCAAGATTTAGCTAAAAGTCTTAAGGTTTAAATGAGTTAGTGATTGTACAAATATCAAATTGGTCATTTGTGTGCTCATTGTCCCATTGGGACAATGTTTTGCACCGAATTTTAAAGGGAGGGAGGGAGTACATATGATTTTTGATATCTAACAAAATATCTAACATTTACTTGAAATTACAAGTTGTAGGTTTAAACATAAAGGTAAATACTTGTAATGTATAGGTTTTTGTTAGTTCTTGTTGTGTACAATTCGGCTAAGGTGATGAATATGGGTGCATTTTTATAAAACTTTGGGTTTTGGGTATAAAAATGGGTATTTGTTGAAGCGTAGAAAAGTTTTGGTAGTTCCGGGTATGCCTAAACGTATTTTATCGTGAAACGTAAACACTTTACGCAACCAATAAAAATAAAATGTGAAAAGTTAATAATTATCCTCTAAATAATTATCTAACACTTGCTTGATGTAAACATTTAATTGTTTGATGCCCGTTTACATTGAACAATAATTTTTAGCTTACGCGATTTAACTTAACGATTTCAATTTAAAAGCAAACGCTTACAATACTAAAAATAAATAGTGAATTTATTGACGACGTACAGTGACCTTAAAACACGGGGTGTTATAGTCTTCCCCCGTTAAATGAGCCTTGTCCTTAAGGCTTAAGACACGGCACTTGACGACGGTGCGGTCTTTGTGAAGAGGTGTGGATATTTCTTCCGAAATTAGTCTTCACGTTCCCATGTAAACTCAGGACCTCTCCTGGAGTTCCATCGAACCTTGACTATTGAAACACGACTTTGCCTTAACCGTTTGACTTCATGATCCATGATTTCTACCGATTCTTCAACAAAATGAAGCTTATCATGAATATGTAGTCCATCCAACGGAACAGCTAATGGTTTATCGGCATAGCACTTCTTCAAGTTGGATACATGAAATGTATTGTGAACCCTGCTCAACTCTTGAGGAGTTCAAGCTTGTAAGAAACGGCTCCAACCTTTTCCAACACTTTGAAAGGTCCAACATATCTAGGGTTTAGCTTCCCCTGTTTTCCAAAATGTACTACTCCTTTCTAAGTTAAAACCTTGAGCATAACTCTATCTACAACTTGAAATTCCATCGGCTTGCGCTTTAAATCGGTGTAACTCTTTTTTCGATCACGAGCAGCTTGAATTCTTTGCTTGATCTGAATGATTTTCTCGGTTGTCTCTTGAACTATCTCTGGACCAGTGAGTTAAACTTCTCCAACCTCGGCCCAAGAAACAGGTGAACGACACGTTCGACCGTAAAGTGCTTCAAATGGTGCAGCCTTAATGCTAGCTTGATAACTTTTGTTATATGAAAACTCGACGAGTGGCAAAAGGCTAACCCAACCCTTTCCAAAGTCGATCACACAAGCACGTAGCGTATCCTCAAGAGTTTGGATAGTCCTCTCGCTTTGTCTGTCAGTTTGTGGATGGTACATAGTACTCATATCCAAGCTAGTACCCAAAGCCTTTTGAAGCGACCTCCAGAAATTTGATGCGAACCTCGGGTCGCGATCACAAATGATTGAGACAGGTATTCCATGCCTTGTGACCACCTTCTTTAGGTACATTCTTGCCAGTTTCTCCATGGGATCAGTTTCCCTCATTGGTACAAAGATTGCAGACTTAGTGAGTCGGTCGACAATCACCCAAATGGTGTCGTAACCTTGTGACGAATTAGGAAGCTTCATGATAAAATCCATTATGATATTATCCCACTTCCATTAAGGTATCTCGGGTTGCACCAACAAACCGATAGCCATTGGTGTTCAGCCTTGACCTTAGCATAAGTCAAGCATTTGCTAACATAGGTGGCGATGTCGTCCTTCACATTGGGCCACCAATATAGCTTCTTCATGTCCTGATACATCTTGTCAGAACCCAGATGGATAGATTATTTTGACTTGTGGGACTCGTGCATGATCACAGTCCTCAAATCGCCATAACAGGGTAACCAACTCCTGCCTTTTAAGCATAAAGTTCCATCCGCACGGGGTTCCAACTTTTCCGTTCTAAGTTTCTTTGGATCCTTAGAATTTTCAATCAACATACCTTCAACATCTTCATTCTTGATGTTCTCTGGTTTTTGTGCTTCAGTCTGAGCATTCAAGATTTGCTTAGGAAAGACAAAACCAATAGTCATGAATAAGGCTCAAACTCTTAATGGCTTTATTCGCTCTTTCCTGCTCAAAGCATCAACAACAACATTTGCCTTTCCCGGGTGATAACGAATCTCACAATCGTAATCACTAAGCAACTCTAACCAACGACGTTGCCTCATGTTCAACTCTTATGGATTAAGAATGTGTTGTAAACTCTTATGATTAGTGAACATCGTACACTTGGTCCCATACAAATAGTGCCTCCAAATCTTGAGAGCGAACACTACTGCTTTAAGTTCCAAATCATGAGTCGTATAGTTATTCTCATGAATTTTTAATTGGAGTGATGCATAAGCAATCACCTTCTCTTTTTGTAACACCCTCAAATTGGGTCGCAACAGAATAGGGGTTGAGGGTGGTACTTCATAGATCAATAACACAAGATATATATAAGAACGACCAGAAAGTCGTTTAAAACTGATACATTGGATTTAGCAAAGTATTTGTTACAAAAGCCCGAAGCTTCACTTGTTCAAAGTACATATTACAAAGATTCTAGTACATAACAAATGTTTCCCAAAATGTAATGCAACCAAATATTTAATGCATGACTTCCAAAATAACGACCACCAATGTATCCCTTGTCTTGTACCTTACTGATATCCTGAGAAAACATTGCTTAAAACATCAACAAATCGCCAACATTGCCCGTGATGATGTTCTAACCCGCAACATCCTATGTCCGACATGGTATACGTTCGTTTTCCGGCAAACCGACACCATAAAATGTAATTACATTTTCCTAAGCTCATGACACTGAAGCTCGACATGTATGAATTGCAATATAAATTGCCAACATTGCGCGTGATGATGTTCTAACCGCAGCATCCTTATGTCCGACATGGTATAGTTGTTTGTCTGGAAAACAACACACGTGAGCAGTGGACTCACCCGAACGGGGATGTCAATCTAAAGAGATATATTTATAACATTCACGATCACAACAAATAATTGGTCAGTTCATGATATGGGATCAGAGGGTTATCGCTACTTTGGAAAACACGTAACCGTAAATGTGAAATGTCCACTTGCGTCCAATTGTAAAACATGCATATGTTTCTCACCCCAAAACTTGTAAATCATTAAGAAATGTAAAGCGTGGGGCTATGAACTCACCTTGAGTAAATGAATATCAAGTATATCACAGAAAGTGCGTCAGATAAACGCCGAATGCAACCTAATTAATTATAAGCCGTATAAGTACTAAGCACTTTGAATAACTAATACCATATATAATTCTATATAGCTACATCACCATCTAATTGCATTTGTGAAATTGTATTTATAAAGTTAAAACGTTTATAAATATTTCATTAGTAAAAACGACGTAACTTTATCGTTTTAAGCCAGTTTCTTGCGTTTCTTATGTCCACGCTTTCGTATTACGACGAGTTATCAAAATATTACATTTTTATATTTTTAGTCCTACTGGTGAACAGTACTTTTTACTGTTCATGACAGTTATAAACTTATTTTTATAACTTTAATTAACGTAAAACCCGTAAATGTCGTATCTTATTCGTTTTAGATCCGATTTTAGCGATTCTTTCGAGCACGTCTTCGTAATTACAAATTCTATAAAATATAACATTTTTCAAAAATTTGTATCTGTTATGAATAGTGATTTTTACTGTTTGTAGTTTATAAAATTATTTTTATAAACTTTAATTACCGTAAACTTGCGAAATTCATAACTCCTTTGTTATTGATTAAAAAATTACGATTCTTAATGTTTTGGAATCCTAAAAATGTACATTTTCAGATAAAAATAACCCACTTTATATATCAGAAGTATTTTATAACTTGTTTTTATAAAATTTCTTTTATAAACCCGTTTATTAACGTATAACTTGTAAACTACGTATCTTCTTTGTTATTAATCCGTTTTTCGAGTTCCTTACATATCCGGAATCCTTATGAGATGTAGTATTTTATAAAAACATAAAATAAATACATTTATTTTCGAATTAAAACAGAAAGTTTGGAAGTTTTTGATAAAAAACATGTTTAAACTTGATTTTATAGCTTTTAAGTTTAATCACCTTGTTACAAGTCCATTAAAACACTCATTATCACATGTATTATATCCTTAGGGTCTCTAGTCCATGATTAGTCTATATGTTGTCCAAAAATCAAAAGATCCAAATGTGTACATACTTATATTTTCATGAACTTTCATAAGTACACTTTTTAGTTAAGTTGATTATATATACTTTTTATACATAATACACACATGTACAATACTTATATTCCCATTATAACATGATACCAACATTCATATGACATATATAAAAGTTTACCAAATCATAAACAAGTGTAAAAATCTAATTTTACATGTAAACAAGTTCTTAGATGGTGATTAACTACACAAACATTATATATGTATAAAATCATAAAAGTAAAGAGATTAAGGGTTTTAGGTAACCTTAATATGAAGTGTGGTGATGAACAAAGTGATTTAAACCCTTGTTTAGAAACCAAACCCTAGCTTACAACCCTTGAAAACCCTAATTCCAAGCTAAACCCTAATCTTGCTTTTCCTTTGCTTAACACTTGTAAACCTTAAACCAAACCTTCTAAACACCTTAGGTTATCTTAGAAATGATGTAGGAATGTGTGTAAATGTTGTAAGTAAAATTTTGTATGGATTTGGTGGTGGTTTTATGTGTGTCGTGAGTAAGAGAGCCAAAAAGGGAGATGATTTTGTGTTTTCACTTAGTCGATAAAGAGTGTATGTGTTTACTTGCACTTTCTAAGGGATTATATACCCTAAGACTAGTCAAATATGGTCATAGGAAAGTCTTGGTCAAAAAAAATATAAGTCTTTATTAGTTGGTGATGTATAATGTCTATTTGGTCATATGTGTGCACTTGTTCCCAAAAAGAGAGATCATCCCATGAAATTAAGAAATATGTTTTGTAAGATATTTTCTTTGTATCTTTCATCCCATGTCCGGTTATATATGTATATATGTGATGATATTTTGTAAATTTTGAGTATTGGGTATAATTGTGGGTATTTGTTGAAGCGTAGAAAATTTTTGGTGGTTCTGGGAATGCCTAAACGTATTTTATCGCGAAACGTAAACACTTTACGTAACTAATAAAAATAAAATGTACAAAGTTAATAATTATACTCAAAATAATTACTTAACACTTGCTTGATGTAAACATTTAATTGTTTGATGCCCGTTTACATTGAACGATAATTTTTAGCTTACGCGATTTAACTTAACGATTACGATTTAAAAGCAAACGCGTACAATACTAAAAATGCATAGTGAATATATTGACGTCGAAAAATGACCCTAAAACATGAGGTGTTATAGGAGAGGCTGATATGCCAGCTAAAGGACACATTGCTATAGGGAGTATAAGGGTAAGCATTACTAGGATGATGAGTCTGACCATCCATAGGAGGGTATAAACTATGAGGGTACATACTATTGGGGAGAGGATTTTCCCATTGATTAATCGAAGGCATATTGCCTACGTACCCAGAGGCCATAGAAGGTTGTAACGAAACCTCTGCTTTCGTCCTTCCCAGGTGTGCAGCTAACAACGGAGGTAAGTTAACCTCAACATTACCTCCATTACCCGTCCTACCATTTGATACTTCCTCTCTCCTTTCCTCTATTGTCCTTACAGTTCCGTTCGGAGCCCTATCCGATATCCCTTCAAATCGTACAATTCTTTTGTTGGACCTTCGAATAACCGAAGACCCGATACGTAAGGCTGGGCGTGCCTGCCCATTGGTTGGAGGTCTAGGTTCCGCTTTGATCTCTTCATCATAGTCTTTGCTGGACTACTCTAGCTCTCTCTGTAATCCTTCATTTTGTGCTTGTCTCTTATAATCTTTCATCAAGGATTAAAGCATCTTGAAATTGGCTTCGACGAAGGCTTGGCTAATCAATGGTTCAGGATTAGACAATGTCGAGGCACGATGAATAGAGGATGTTTCGGGATGAGATCGTGTGGTGAATGTGGAGGCAGTTATCGGGGGTAAGTCCTCCGTGTTGGTATTTGGTAGTGGGGTTAAGGTCGAGAAACTCGGAGGGGGTGTAACTTCTCTTCTTGATATCATGCCGGAAAAGTAGCTAACGTGGTTAGGTGGTTACAAAAATTGGAAATAACGGGACTAATATTAGCGGGTCCCACGAATGGCGCCATTGATTGTACAATAGATGGTACGACCAGGCCTTCGATGATGACCAAAGGATATGAGGGGCATGTGTTCCAGCCAAGTTGTTCATCACCTGCAATGAGAAATACAAAGACACTACGTTAAGTGATTGCACATGGGTTGGACCCTGCGAACCACCTTTGACGTGCGAATAAGTATGTGATATGGTTGATAAGTGATTTGAGAGAGTGTTAAGGTGAAAAGATAGCATACCATAATGAAGTGACTAGCCAAAGTATTTATAGGATGAGAGAAATAACTTTGGCAAGCCTTAACACATTTTTAGGAGATCATGGGGGTGTCCCATTAATTGTGGTAATCGTCGGGCTTGGCGCCCCACGTTCTCTTCCTTGGCGGGAAAGCCTGGGTTGAGAGGTGATCATGGAGGGAAGACCAAGTCAAGAGTGATCCCGACTTAACCGTCTTCGAAGCCACACCTCGAAGGGTGTGAGGCTTCGACTGACGAATTCCCAACCGGTAACCATTGCTTCGTGAATGGTTTTACGCCAATAGAGTTTTATGGGGACTACTTAACCTTACGAGTAAGTAGCTTTCGAGAGAGTTCGAAAAGAAGACCTTCAAAGTGCTCAAAAGGTACGCCATCAAATCACATTACCCCTAATATAGATTTTGTGATTCCTATACGGCTTTTCAAAACAAAAGTCACCTCTATATAGTCCTATACGCCTTTTGTTTACATTTTTATTTATAACTAAAGTTTTGTTTCGTATGAATATCATGAATTGAAAGATAAATAAGCATTGGTAAATCTGCTTAGAAGATGAAATATACGTGCCCAATTGTCTGTTAAGTACAGTGTCTACATGTGGGGGGCCTTTCAAGCTTATATGCTTGAACACTTGCATGCATGATTGCATTTGCATGTCTCACTTTTTTTTTCTTGCTTTTATTACCTTTCACATATACGTGCACTCATAAAGAGACCTCCACCATGTCACCATTATATTGCTTTGCACCCTGGTACGAGCCTGCGAGGGGACACATCCTTTCCCAACTCTCAAACTTTTTGATCTTTGTCGGATTCAATTGTCTCTGTTCCAACTGCATATCATTAAGATTTTGATCGATGTTTCTCTTTGGTGATTTTGATCATAGCTAGCATATAATTGTAGGTTCTAGTGTCTATGTTCCATATTGTAAGTGTTTTTATTAAAAAGCTATGCTTTTATTAAGGTTCTAGCAAGTTGTTAGAAGCAAAAACGTACAAGAAATTTACGATGGTACGTATGTTACAAGCAGAGATAGTATCTAAGATCCAAATTAGTCGAGATAATGTAAGTTTAAATCAATTTGGCCGGTAGTTGGCATCTTGCTTGTTTTATTAAGAGTTAATTGCATAAATGGTCCCCGTGGTCTGTCGGGTTTAACGAAAAAGGTCCCTAAACTTTTTTTTTCCCAGATCCTGCCCCAAGGTTTTCACCCGTATCGGGTTTAGTCCCTGAAACAATTTTTCCGTTTGTTTGACCGTTAATTGTTGGTTTAGTTGGTATAAATGACATAAATACCCTCGTGCTTGTTTCAGAAATGATCTCTGTGGTTTCTTGTGTTTCAGAAATATTCCCTGTAACAGATAAAAATAAAAAAAAAATTAAAAAAAAAATTAAGTATAATAATAAAAATAATAATAATAATAATATAAATAATAAAAAATTAAAAATAATAAAAAATTAAAATAATAAAAAATTAAAAAATATAAATAAAAATATATAAATAACGAAAAGTTTTTAAAAAATTATGTAAAAATTTAATGAAAAATTCTGGGTTAATTTTTAACGAAAAAATTTCGGCCAATTTATCGTCAAAATTTAATAGAATTTTATTTAAAATTTTCATTAAAATTTTTTTCGAAATTTTTATTTTTAAAACATTTCGAGAAAATAAAGGCTGAAAAAAAAATTCGAGAAATTGTTTTTTAAAACATTTCAAAAAAAAATTTTACCGAAAATTTTAAATATTTTTCGAGAAATTTTTTTTAAAACATTTCAAAAAAAATTTTTACCGAAAATTTTAAATATTCTCGAAATTTTCGGTAAAAAT
>BQNB010085389.1:9049-28488 GCA_026074375.1 Tanacetum coccineum | reverse complement strand
AATGTAAAAACGCTCAATGTAAAATTAAACGTAAACAAGTAATTAGTAGTAAATTTTCATTTTGAAAATTTAATCACTTAAAAGTATGAATAACTAAATGATTAATGCATTTTATGATCAAAAGAATTTTTATTCAACCTCATATTTTTTATAAAATTTTACAAACATTTTTATAACTTTTACAAAACATTTTCTACATTTAAAAGAAATGTTTTATACAAAATAAGTATTTTGAATTCAAATTTTTCTACCCCAAAACGGCTAAAAATGTTCCAGAAAACACCTCCCCTGAAAAAGACAAAAAAGGGAGCGTTTGAGCCTGGGCGGCCCCCTTAAATATAAGGGCGGCCCCCTTAGTGATAAGGGGACCGGCCATAGAGCTAAGGGGGCCGGCCAGGCAAAAACGCTCCCTAGCTTGCCTATAAATACTGGATTGTTCCCTACTGATTTTCTCACCTTTTGCACACTCATTCTTTCTGTTCTAAATCAGTTTATACTTTCCTTTCATTCCTTTGATCATTAAATCATAATCTTTGTTTCCAAGTGATCCAAGCTTAGATCCTCAAGTGCAAGAGAAGAATACTTTCTACCATCAAGTGAAGAAGTATTATAGTTTAGTGTGTTCTTGTAACATAGTTACAATTGTGTTATATCTTGTAAATCACTTGTGTATATTGTGAAAGGTGTGTATAGTAGTTAGATTATTGTGATCATAGGAAGGTTAGTTAGATCATGGTGATCGTTAAGAGTTTAGATAGATCGGGGTGATCTTGTTAGTGTCTAGGTGAAGTGTAGTGAAGTTGTGAAGTGAAGTGAAGCAGTAAAGTGTAGTGTTGTTGTGAAGTGAAGTAAAGTAGTGAAGTGTAGTGAAGTTGTGAAGTAAAGTAAAGTAGTGAAGTGAAGAGAAGTTGTGAAGTAGTGAAGTGAAGAGAAGTTGTGAAGTGGTAAAGTGAAGAGAAGTTATGAAGCGAAGTAAAGTTGTGAATTGTTGTGAAGTAGTGCGGTTAGTATTTTAGTCCTCAAAATACAAAAGTTGTGATAGATTGGTTCTAGCTAGGATTAGAACTCGACATTTGGCTTAGTGTCAGAAATCGGTGTAAGCTTAGTTGTGTACGGTTTTCTCCACTTAAAGGGAGCTTGTTGACATAGTGAAGAAAACTCTCGAGTTTGGTGCTCGGGGAGTAGAGTAGGGCGAAGAGGTGATTCGTTACCGAACTACTATAAATCCTTGTGTTGTGGTTTGATCTTTCTAACTCTTATCTCTTATCTTGCAATTTATTTCATATCTTGTTTATTTAGTTATATTGTTCATATTGTTCACATATTGAATTCACATAAAGTCGAATCTAAGTTTTTATAAACAAACTATACATTAAATTAAAAAGCGGTAAACTATTCAACCCCCTTCTAGTTTTCCACAAGTTAGATACTCACTGGGTATGTTTGTATATGAGTCGTTTTCAGGCTAGAAGAACTCCAAGTTTTAGATATCAAGTTTCTATACGGTTGTCCAAAGCCTACAATTGTTGTTCTTTATCATGTTTGTTTCTTTACATGGTTTTTATAATTTAAGATCATATTCAATCTTTATAAGAACTAAAGACACAATTATCTTTTGTGCTGATTGGTTTCAGGATAATAAAGATGCTCGCTATGTAAAAACTTACGAGGTCTCTTTAAAGGGTAAAGACTTTGTTAAAGGTCCATGGTCTCAGAATAATCTTGATAATGGGATGACTTGCTAATACCAGTTCCACTACCTTTTTGTGGTGTATTAATCATAGGGGAGGAGACAATTGTGTATTGTAGTGCCTCAGCATTTAAATCCATACCAATAAGACTTGGAAGGAGGTTGTCGACTTCAGGTTCGGGCGACGTGGAAGTGTCGTTTAGTGCTACTGAAGTCGGTGGACACAAATAATAGAAAATAGCAACATGCACTTCAATGTAACCATAGTTCCATCATTTTGAGGTTTTTGAATTATCTGACAACAACTCATTTTTTGGTGTTGATTGATGCAGCGGTTACAAATGTTTTCCGGATGTCAAACGGATGGTCCAATAGTCAACAACGGCTAAAAAACAAGTTACCAATGTTATTCAAACGTCCAATGCACAGTCTAATAGTCAACGGTAGATGAAAAGACAAAATGGCAAATTGGCTGTTAGAATATGTATGCAATCCTTATTGCATTATTGCTTACATTGACATATTTATATATTTTAATTACTATTAATAGTATCCATTGTGTTGGTGCAATTTACATTTTCTATTATTCAAATGGTTTATAACATTTAAAATTTTTATTTTCATTTTTACAGCGGGCACAAATGTTAGCCGTATGTCGAATGCACAACCCAAACGCCAACTCAATCTTGGAAAACATACATAGGAGATATCCCAAAGTAAGTAAATTCCCATACTTTTTCTTTTTGTATCTGATACTTTTATCTATGTATACATGCTGTCCAAACATCATTCTCATATCTTATATTATACAGACAAAAAAGGATATGTAAGTGACCTAACCGATGGAGCATATTATGTATCATTTGTTGAAAGTAAATATAGTTGCTAAATGACAGAATCTGAGGCCAGAGATACCACGTATCTGCCCAAACTCATTTGCAACTGTTATGAAGAGATGTTGCGATACAAATCTCAAAAAGAGGGCGGAGATGGATGAGGTGGTGGTAATATTAGAAGCAATTGACACTTTAAAGGGCGGAGGAATGATACTCAGCAATCAGGAACAACATGGATGTTTTTGCTTCAAGCAAATTAGAGGCACGTAAGTCTATCTCTCTTTAACATAAATGAAGGTCAACAACATATGAAGTTCCTTTTAGTGTTTCTATAATGTCATTATTAGATATGCATGCTTCTTAATGTATAGTAAAATCATCAAAAATATATGCTGAATTCCATGTGTATACTAGCTATAGTGGTTTGTTTCAAAGATGGAAATGCTTTTGCAGTGTGAACATGGTTGATTAACAACGCTTATACACATTTTCATTGTCAACATTATGTACTCCTTATGGGTCATCAACAGTATATATTCATTATATACTAATGAATAGTGTATTATCAATATATAACCATTACGAGTTCTTGTATGTGTGTAGACAATGTGCTGAATGCAATGGGTGCGTGAGCAGATGAGATGTGGGGGAAAATGTAGCAGCCGGTGAATAAAACACTGCAATGGTTATCTTTCACAATGAAGCTGAATTCTATTTTAAGGAAGTTTAATGCTTCAGATTCAGAAGTTAGAGCTAATGAACATGGGCGGATTTACTTTACATAGCTCCTCACTTTGCAACAGCCATGAAGGTCGTAGAAAGAGGGTGCATGGTATTGGTACATGATACCCCATAACTTCAACCAGAGAACTTTGGGCTTTGTTGATTTACTACGTGATGATTTTATTAAAAAAGATAGAAGTCGCGGTATTTATTTCACTCAAACAAAAACCATAGCATACTATAATGTTCTAGGCTTCCATGAATCAGTTGTTTCATTTTAGACCAGGAGTTAGGACTGAGATAGTAGCTTTATCTGTATTTTGTATTCAAGATTTTATCAAATTTATTTGTTTCAAGACATTTCATCCATTGGCTTCTTATTTGAGTATGATTCTCATTTCCATCTCTCGATTATTATTTGTGTTAGTTTAAGAATATAGTAATGGTGCTTGGCAGTCTTGGAGAACAATCATGAACAAAGTATTGACATTATTTATTGTCTTTATCGTTATGCTCTAATTTTTAGGCATACGTTTGTGTAAGTGGGAATTTGTAAGCTTTTTTGTTGTTGAATTGCACTTATAAGAATCATTGATGCTAAACAAGGAGCATTACACTAAGTATCAGAAAAACATGTCTCCTGACATGATATCTCATAATCTTGGCAACATGTGTTTTGAACATTTCAGGTTAGAAGAAATTGAGGTGCAAAACAGATTCATGTTTTTAAAACTCATTTTGAAAGAGCCGTACGCGTTTAAGCTTCCTTTAACTCAATTTAAAATTTAAATTGTTTTATACCTACTTACCTAAACATTACGCGTCACGTTTGAATTACACGCGCCAGCATACTTACACCTCCCCAACTCACAGAAACCATACACAATCAACAATTAGATACAACTCGTTCTAACTAACATGTTTTCTTTTACATTCATAAACGGATTCATCCGATTAAAACAAATTTTTAAAAAACCATATGCATTCAATCTTCCGTTAACTCAATTTAAAATTCAAATTATTTTATAGCTACTTGTCTAACCATTACGCGTCACCTTTCAAATACATGCACCAGCAAAATTACACACCCCCAGCCCAACAACACAGTACGCACTCAACAACTACATACAATCCGTGTGCAACGCACGGGTCAATGTCTCGTTTACATAAAACACAAGTTTTTAATGCACAAGTAAAATAAATTTTAAGCATGTGTTAAAAAAATATAAAATTATAATGTTTGAGTTGAGAAAATATAAAATTGTCAGTGTAACATTTAACAAAGGGAATTGATTTGCACACTAATTTTTTTTTAATTGGGACTCTTTTTTATATATTACATGCTTGTACAATGTGCTTTAACGGATTATACAGCGAATGCCCCAATAAAAAAATTGAGAAATCACTGGCCTTTAACAAATATGTAAAATATTTCCAATAGTGTAAACCGTTACATACAGATAGGTTTTGAATGAAACTTCTATTTTATCATCTTTACCTCTATTTTTTATAAACAAAAGACAAGTACGTGATTTTCCGATGTTAAAGAAGGATGCTTAAGACAAAAAGTTTCTTAAAGTAAGTGTAGCATCTTTGCCTTTTTCAAACCAAGAACTGACAGACATACTTTCTGGTTTTATGTGGTAATTAATGTTATTCTTTAATCATGGATTCCAATAAAACTCCTTCCGATACTTGTTTTAACAAAAATAAAAAATACTTGTAAATTAGCAGATAAACAAATGTTATAAATCTTTGTAATTTTAGTTCGTATTCAAATATTGATGATTCTCTGATCTTTTTAATCTATGTGACTCATTTATTAACAGATAACAGTGTTCATCTTTAAGCATATGTTCAACTTCTTAACAAATACTAACATCTTTTATTCATTCAACTAATTGGTGCACGACTGACCACCTAGCAATTTTTGAATGTAATAGTTATGGATCCAAGATCATATGGTAGTATTCCAAAATCGTATTGCAAGAATTATAAAGTTATAATATATAATCTAATTGTGAAAAAACTAACATGAAATTAATTACTAGATATCTAGTTAACTAAATCATTACTTACAACCAGATGAATTTACCATGCTACAATTTGAAATTTTGCTTGAACTAAGAGAAGACAGTTTCTCCATGTTGGTTGTTTCCAAGAAGCCTTGAGATAAATTAAAAAAAACCTTACAAAGACAAAAATACGAAAGCACGAGTACAAAAAACAAAAACAAAATTACAAAGACAAAAATAAGAAATCATTACTCCGTATTAGACTAATTGTAATAAGCCATGGATGACGCATGCTACATTATTATCGTGACCCACGGAGAACGCGTACTAGTTGGAAAAAAAGGAGAACTTGGTTGTTCAGACGATCGAGTTGTGGTGGTGTAAAAGGTTGCTATTTTGTGTATGCGTGTGATATTTAATTTTTTAGGGCGCGCATATTTATGTTTAAGTGATATTCTCTCCGTCTCAAAATTATTGTCATCCGACAAAAAACACAGTTTAAGAAAAGTGCAATTATTACTGCTTTCTTTTTTTTTTTTTTTTGGCAGAATGACAGTTTTACCCTTAGATAATTAATTAAAGTTTTTTTTAAAGTTTGTAATAATAATTACAAATAAGAGTAAACTTGATTAAATTTCTCTATCTATTTTTAGTAGTAGATAATTAAATTGGGACATACCAAAAAGAAAAAGTGAAAAATAAAAATGGATAAATGAAATATATGTTTTAGTGATGATGTTAGTTGTGTTATAACTTTATGCATGTAAGTTTACATTTATCTCAATAGAAGAAACAAACAAAACTAAGAAATCTATCACCTTCATATACCTAGATTCAGTCATGCACGTACACATAATGAATTAAAAAACTGAAATTTACAACATCAAGAATTGTAGTACTAATTATTATTACATAATTAAGATTTGATTGTCATATACTCATATTTATCAGTTCGCCAATAAGGCATAAGCCTTCACTTTTCAGTGATGCAAGTATCAGTCTTCAGCTTTGTGTCATTTGTTTTTTTTTCATTATTTATGATCCATGCATGCACGGGTAGGCAAATAATCTGTAACAGAGAACCATGACAATATGACATCTTCTTTATACATAGAAAAAAATTACGTATTGTAATTTCGCAATCACATAGTAGTGAAACAGTGTCGGGACCAGTAAATCAATAATCGTGATTTAAAAAAATAGATGTCGTGGAAGATGCAGAATCCCAAGAGAAAGTTAAAAGACAAGAAAAGTGAAGCTTCCAAAGAGCATTTGGACAAGTTAGTCAATGCCAAAAGGTATCTTCCTTTTACACCAATTTGTTTATTATTTCTATGAGAAGGGTCATTGATTCATCATGCGTCGATCAATCCATCTGTATGAACGAATTATTACATTTCTTATAACTGTAGAGTATAACGTATAGACATTATATAACCAACTAGATAGCCACCTTAGCAGCGTATTTCCCAGGTTGTTTCAATCTGAAGTGAACAAAGATCGCACAATCAGAAAGTCTACTGCAATTCAAATGAGCCCCATGTGGCCATGTCTTACTCTTTTAATTGGCACAGGCTCATTAGGAATGGCCATAGATGACTCAATTTAATGAGCTATACTCAGATTGTGCATAACTCGGTTTTCATGATTTAGCGATGCAAGCATGAGTTGGTTTGTCATTTTAATTTACTTGTCTTGATCATATATCAGTTTGGTTCCATGTCCATGCCTTCTGTTTTATGTTCTCCACAAATGCAACATATTTACCAAGTTAGATACGCCCTTTTAGTTTTTATACGACAAACATATGTTGTTCGTTTCTGCATTATTGTGATTTGTGATTGTGAGTGTGAGATGAGACGTTAGCCTAATTCTATATTAACTTAGGCCCGCTTATGTCTATGTTTAGTTTTTAGGATCTTTTTGGCAAATCGTTAATTGATATATATGAATTTATCAACAATTATATTACATGTAGTCAAATTTAAGATCACTCAATATGTATACATAACATTTTTTTTATATCATATTTGTAAGTGTAATGTGAATTGATTGATCGATATTGAATGGTTTGTTACAATTTATAGAGTTTGACCCAATGAGAAAACCTTCAATCTCTCAAACCATTAATCGTTACGCAAATTTAATTATACATCGCGAAGACAATTAAATAAACTTTCTATAGACGGGCACTTTTTATATACCTAACTATCGAACAACTTTTTTTTTCTTTTCGCCAAAAAATCACAACTGATTCGAGAAAATCTCACGTGATTCGAAAAAATCACAAATTGATTCATTACTAAAAAATCACGAGCGTAATTTGTAAATTTACATGCGAGTTATGATTTATAAAATCACAGACGAGATTTATTACATAAAGATCATAAATTGACATTTGTGAAATCACATGCATTTATGATAAGCACATGATTTTTAAAAACAACAAACACCAGTGATTTTAATCAAATCACGTGTAATTTTTCTTCCGCGAAAATTTTAACACTAGAAAAATCGTCAAAAAGTATATGAAATCGATTTTTTAAGTTACATACCTGGAAAGAAACACATGTGATTTGTAATCACAAATCACATGTGATTTTAATGAAATCACATGTGATTCTTCTTACAAATCACATGTTATTTTTTTCAGACGTTTAACTGAAAAAAAAATTCGAAAAAAGTCCGTCGAAAGTATATAAAAGTGCCCATATATAGAAAGATGATTTAATTCTCGTCGCGATGGTGTATTTTTTGTCGTTTGACGATTTACCGTTTGCAAAATATTTAATTTTTAAAAAAGAGGTGAAAATTGAGGTTTTTTATTATTTGATGAAAAATGGATGGCTATGATGTGTTCTTTTGTTCTTGTTGAATATGACATTGTTCTAGTACTGATGCTCACCTCCGTTTATATTATGTAATACGAGGGGGTTGCTCCGCTGCGGGGCGTTTGCAACCCCCTCTCAGTTGCGGGTCGTTTGCGTATTTAAATTCCCCAATATTATCACAAATCGTAACACAACAAAACCAAAGTTGTATTATTGCAAATTATGAAGTAAATAATAACAGGTGAAACTATAAATATGCTTGTAAAGGCGAAACTACAAATATACTTGTAAAGATACAAATTTCTATCAATGTACATGCTCTATCAACTTGCTTCAAATGTTTCTGCATTTTCCGGGCCTTTTTCAGCGCAGTCTTGTCTACAACTATGAATTATGTAGCCCTGACAGTATAGAATCAAGCAGGTAGCAGCACACTTTAAAGCTACTCCTAACAGAAAAGCATCGAGTGTAGAAAGTGGATGTGGGTTACCTATTTGTCCATCTAGTAGTCTTTGTTTCAGTTAATTAAATGCAATGTACTGCAATAAAAAAATCTGTATACTTTCGCCCATGGAACCATTTTGACCCGCCTGTTATTCCAAAAAAAATAAGCGCGATGAACAGCCATTCAACGGATGGAAAAGTAAGAGTAGATAACATACCTTATTAAACACTTCTTCAACCTCTTATCCTACCTTTTCTCGAGTCTCCATACTTTGAGGTTTGTCCATTTGCTACTGACATGTACAAAATAATAAGGAAGGAATAAGATACTAAAAATTTAAGCTTACCGGCGAGATCATCTCCATTCTTGTACTCTTCCTGTTGAATCATAATATATTACACCTCAACAATTAAACACATCTTTAAGGTGATCCACACCAAGACTTATAATTTAGAAACTATAAAGAAAAAAAATGGTACCTGGCATATACAACAAGGTTCAGTGGCTGACCGTCTTCCGTCACATATATTTTTTGCTTCATACACTTGGAAATGTTTTCTTCTGTCAATCTAGTGTTTACATTTCCAATTCGCTCTTCCAGTGCCAATAGCTCCTTAACACACATTTACAATATAGTTATGCAAAACAGAGTTATTAAAATACAAATAGATGTTAACTTATATTTCTTGGTTACCTCATATGACATGTTATCAATATCAAGCCGCATATCCCTATGGCGATCATGCATATCAGCCATCCCATATAAAACTGACTGATCTAAAAGCATAACATCATGCGACACAAAATCAAAAATATATCAGCATTAAAATTAACCATCGTATAATATCTAGCAGGTGTCGCTTTAGGTTACCCGTGATTCGCAACATTGCATCTAAGTCATTTAGAATTCATTATAAAATGTTAGATTTATAAAGTTAAATATCATTCTTTTTAAATGTTAATATTACAGGTTACAAAACGACCCAAAGAGATACAAAGCCAACTTTAATGATACAAATTTAGCTTAAGTGCCTAATTAGCATCATAAGTGCTTAACATACCTAGCCAATAAAAAACAACTTATATATATCAAGAGCCACATCAGCAGCAATGGATAACGGCTAGTCGGCTACAAAGTGACCAGAACCTAAAATCACAACAACAATAAAAAAATAAGTTAACAATTAGTTGGAACTTTAGTAATATAAGACATTGTTATATCAACATGTATACATTGACATCACATGGTACACATTTTCTTCATCAGTTTGAGGATTATCATTGTATGTGTGGTTTTTAACTTTGTATCAAAGCAATGTTTAAATTTGGTTCAACTTACAATTGTTTTTTTCTTTTCAGCTCTTAGTCATTTTAATTTAATACCATACAAAATAACTAAAAAACATGTTTTTCATAACCTTAAAGCTATTGCTAAGAAACTAACTATGAGGTACTTGTGATTCTTTGTTATACCTGAAAATCCTGTCTGTACACTAATCTGTACTGTAGAGTTGTTTAATCAAGATGGGAGATGTGTTTCATTTCACACGTAATATACAAATCAAAGATCCTTCTATGAAAATTATTCATTTAAAGTGAGCTACAAAAAATAGGCCTTAGAATTGTTTCGCCAAGACTTAATATATTCAAATTTAGGCCTTGAAAACATGTCCTAATACGCTTAAGATTCTATGATAGTCTCATTGTGATTCTAGCAAGAGTCTAATAATTTGGTATGAACTCATCCAAACACATGTTATCGTTGCAGCAGCCTAAACCAAACACACCATATGATGCAGCAGCCTAATTCAAAAACTTTATTTATGCAGTTACCTGATCCATAAACCGTCTTCTGTTGGTTGCCACTTGTTGACGTCATAAAGCCTTTTCATATCAAACACCTCAAAATGGGTCGGAAGTCACTTGCATTACATGAACGCGACAACTAATACATGTTACAGCACAAAAACTTGGGTGCAATAGTTGTTTTGTTGGTACAACTTTTTGGTTGATCACAACTATGGTCAGAATGCAAAGTTATTAAAAGTAGGTGTAATGGTTACCTTTTTTACTGCAAGAGAATGAGTTGTCTAGTTCCTATTCATATCTCGTTCCTCACTCACTCTGCCCTTACCTGCACGACAATAGTAAGTTAAGTACATTACATAAAACCACTCACGTATTTCATATAGTCTGTTTTTCTTATGATATGATTGGAGCGCGTTTTATACATTAAAAGAATATTGTGAGTGACTTTTGCTTGTTTGACCCATTTAACTTGTTACCTTTTGCACATTTCTTATATTTTACCCGTCTGAAAGAAGTAAAATATAACTCCAGATCGACCCACGTTAGAAAATGTGGCGAAATGCCCCACCTGTATCGGGAACACAATAAAACTAAAATGATTCTCATTTACCTTGTGCCACATCAGAGTGGGTTTTTGGTCAAAATCATATAGATTCTCCATATGTTCTTAATCTTTAAACAGGCTTTGGCATTCCTTTTTCCTATACATAGCAATAAATGTTACCTGATACAAAAGGAAATACAAATATCAATACATAGGAGCTAACAGAATACGAAGGGAACAAAATGTAACACTTACTTTGAACTTTTTGGAGTAATGAGGTACCACAGATACTGCCAACATATTCCCATATAATAAGTAATGATTATAAGTTTATAGAAAAGTTTAAGAAAAATGAGTATGAAATTACCTTGAGTGCAAATATATTAGCCAATCACGTAATCCGAGAGCACCTAAATCCCGAATCGACCCTACACATAACACTAACATCAGAAACCATCCAAATTTCTAAGAGAAAAATTCTCGTGCTTCTCAGCTGTTATAAACGTTTTAAATCGGCTTAAATAATGGGACTGGTAATATAGATATAAGTTTTAGTCATTTACTTTATTATTTCTAACTTTCAGAAATGAAATACTGAATCGGAATACCTGTTCGTGGCCTCTTCGTTAAGGGTTGGTGAATACGGTAGGAAAGATGGAAAAGCAGTAGCTGTTAAACGTTAAACAACGTTGTCTTGACCCGTGAATGAGTATGCATAATTATAACAAATGAGGCTCAGATTAATGAGTACTGAAGTGTGACCAAACACCTAACATGACTGCAATTACACACTTGGTTTGACTGCCTAGCCAAGATACAGGGCTCGGTAAACCACGCGTACTAAGCATAAAATTAATCATTATCGCCTGCAACATTATATTATATAAAGACTCATTCAGTGGCTAAAACGATGATGTTTCAATACGCGGGGTGCTGGTGTTTCGTTTGGGCTCCCGGTTTGATCCAGCCCGTATATATGTATATTATACCAGTTCATTCCACCGGGCCAATTAGCTCGATCATTCTAGAGCTACCGTAAATTGATACATAACTTACGTGCAGGTAACAACCGTAGTTTATATGTATTCCAAAATCAAAAGCATATCAATTTAGGACGAATGTCAATGACTTTAGGCTAACCTATTCAAAATCATCACAGACTCTAAATGGAGCCCCTAACGACTTTTTCGCCTAAGTGAATGAAAAAAACAGAATGCCAACTAATTTTGGTACACGCAGAGCATAAATGTATTATAGGCACAAAGGCAAGCTTAATAAGCTCGACCCGCTACAATGGTCCTTCTCTTCAATAGGCTCAAATAACTTATTGAAATTCGTCATAGCCTTCAATATTCAATCCTTGAATTGCCAGAAAAACATAAAAAGGGACACACTTCCGCCTTGGCTAGAAGCTTAATAAGCTCATACCATGACGACGCAGATAAGTGAACACCTTTCAAATGTTGGCCTAAAATACATGTAGGTTGAATACGTTAGCCCACCAAAACACGAATGGGAATGCCTTTAACCGAAGCGCATTAGACATTCTATGCACTTCGGTTCTTAAAAAAGCATAGACATCCACGATGGTTGCAAACTAAAAATTTACCATGCCAAAACACAAAATGTTTACGCCTTTAGTTGAAGATATTAAAATCCATGACAGCCTCATAATAACGATCGCATACTGAACCAAACCCGCGATGGCTACAAACCTGATAGGTTGCCGTGCCAAATCACGGTTCCAGTGACATTGCTATGTGATATGTATATAGTCATAATCTTGCAACTGTCTTGCCTTTTGGATATACTAAGAAGGGGAAATATCATCGTCAATAAGCCATACATAAGTAAATTGTCGAAGAAAGAGGATACGTCTGCCATGGCTGCAAACTCATTGAGTTGCCCTGCCAAGGTGCGGATAATATTAGCTTTAAATGAACCGAGTGAGACTCATCAAACCACCCTGTTATAATCAATATCAGGATGAGTTATCTATCGAATATCGCATTAGCTTTACAATATAAATAAGCTTAAGCTGAACCGTCACAGCAAGGTATATAATACTACAGTGAAGCATATAAATGTTGATGGCTTTTTTCTTTTATACCTGTTTGTTATTCAACTGCTAACTAACACAATCACACACACACATAAGAACACGCAGTCACATGCACTAATTCTTATCAAATGAAGTAACTAATAACAAACCGCAACTAACAAAATCATGCACACAAATAGACAATTTATAAAGCTATTGCTTATAAATAAGTTGACAATGCAATCACATAAGCATTCAAAACTTAATTTAATCACATAAACACACACAATAATTCTTATCAAATTATTTACAATAAAAAATCTTAGCTAACGCAATCACACACACACAAACATACAGTAACACACACAATAAGTCTTATAAAAAGGGTAGCAATATCAAACCATAACTAACAGAATAAAAAAAATACAAAAGCACACAATATATCAAAAAGTTGGTGATTCATATAAATTAGATCTCAAATTGAAACCCTAACTTTGAATAACAACAAATAAACAACTTAATTAGAATAAAAAACTATAAATGAAAGCATGATTGAGGACGAAATAGGTGACCTGAAGAAGGCGGTTGATTAATCGGTTAAATTCATGACTATTAGATCTATCCATTGATAAAAATTAGGGTTTTAAGAATGAAATTAGGGAAGAAGGAAGGAAGTTAGTTGCGTAATATGTGTGTGTGTGTAAAATGGAGGTGTGTTTAGTGTTAGAGAGACACGTAAGGGACAGATGTTTTAAGAGGGAGGAGATACAGAGAAGTGGAAATGGGTGAGAGTATGTGAGAGTGTGAGAGTATGAGAGTGGGAGGATAAACGGGTTAAAAAACATGAGTATGTGAGAGTGGGAGGATAAACGGGTTTAAAAGACCTGACATTTACCTAACATCCCAATAATTGTATATATTGGATAATATGTTTATCTATAGTGGAAATAAGTTTATAATTTGAAAATATTTATAAACTTATGAAGTTTTTATTGTATAAACATTTCTATAGATTTCATAAATACAACTCTAAAGCTTATTAACAAAGTCAATGTGGTTCGCTCCAAAACCGTCTATGGCTCAAAGCTTGGTCAAAAATCATCCCACTGTTAGTAAAAGTCAGCCACCATACATCACTGGAGACGAACGATGCAACTTTTTTCCGTTAAATACTAACGTGGGTCTAATAGGAAGGGTATTGTTGTCTTTTTGCTTGTAAAATAATGTAGTTTGTACCTTTGCTTTTTGCTAGGATTTTGGTGGCAGATTTCTAGGGTTTTCTAGCTTTCGGGTTCGTATAAGTTCACTTCACACCCATCATACTCATCCATATTTTGTGTAAGTGTCCCAAAAAACTCATTTTACTCTTATTTAGTATGTCATGCATTGTTTTCATATTACCTTACATGATTTGTTGTATTTAAAGTCAATTTAAACATTGTTTCAAAATTAGGGTTTTTTGTCCTGAAATTAGGGTTACTTGTGAGCAAGTTTTAACTATCTTACTAAACTTTTTTGGTAAATAATCATAAGATATTTGAATGTCTTATGAAGATTTCCATCTATAATTTAAGAATTATGGAGGTGATTTAGTATTTTAAAACGAATTTATGCAAACAAGTGCCCAAGAGGTATAGTTGTTGACACACGTGTCTTGTAACAGCAGTTTGAAGGTCTTAAACTTTGAATTGGTGAGTGTAATCATATGGGTGGGAAAGTTAACACATAGATCTAAGTTCCAGAATTCGTTTCATTGAAATGCATTAAGAATTGAGGAAGTTATGGCCTTTTAAGGTCGGGTTTAGATTTCTAACAAAATCTCTTTTTGAACTTAATAATAAAAGTTTATGTTTTTCCCTATTTAAAAAGGATCTTACTTGTAAAACCTTATAAACTTTAACACAAGTTTACATGGGTGATATAACCTATCAAAACTCATGTGCATATAGAACATATCATTATGACCTTAAGGCGTCTTATTGATTTAGGTCGTGGTTAGTCCGATCTATATATCAAGACTTGTTTAGTTGTCTCATTTACTTTACTTGATAAGGTGAGTTTCGTGGCCTCATTTTCATACCTTATATGCGAGAAAATGATGCTCAAAACGTTTTATACTTTATGTTGTGATACACTATTTTTCATACATTTCGGATAGGATATGCGTTCATATTGCTATATGTGCTTTAGTGTGTTATTCGTTATTCTTTCAAAACTGTTAAACTCTAGGATGGAACCCACCCTTCTAGTTGGTATACTAGTCATTTAGACCAGCTTTAGTCCCCTGGATTCTTGACCTTAGGTGAATATAATCCGACCTACTGTGTGGTTCGTACTGTGTGGTTCGTGTCACGAGGTTCAGTTGTACTGCTGTATGTTACATTAAGTGTTTGCACATATATCGTTCACACATATGTCCTACTCATACTTCACAGTAATATTTATGTTATACTAAACCTGCGAACTCACCAACCCTGTGTTGACACTTTTGAGCATCCTTTTCAAGTAATACTAATGCATAATGAGTTAAGAGTTTCAAGTATAAATGCAAGTATAAATGCAAAGAGATAAGTAAAAGAAAATGCAAACCAAACATGGAGATTTATAATAGTTCAATCATGAAGCTCCTTTTCGCCCTACTCTACTCCCTAAGTACCCTACTCGAGAGTTACTTCACTAGTCAACAAGCTCCCTTCATGGCGAATAAAACCTTACAACATCGTTTACTATATTTTCTGACACTAAGCTAAATGTCGAGTTCTTATTTGGGTACAACCAAACGTGTGCTATTTAAAACGATAGAAAAAGGTAAAACTATAATAGTTGCACATGTTACCATCTTTTGCTTTCACATAATGAATCTCTTTCAACGTAAATAGCGATAGATTAGACAAGAGTTCTCTAAAAAACAGGCATAATGAAATTGTGAGGAATTATAATTCTCTCACTTGCTAGTCTCACTTTTATCTCATTGAATTCATGCTTAATTAAGAGACACATTTTCTTTTTCACTTGTTGGAAATCGCCAGTCGATACTTATAAATACTTTTTGGGTTTGACATGAGCGCCTTCAACTCTTAAGGAAGCTCGATTACCAAAATGTAAGTACTTTTTCGATCATGCACTAAAAAAATTCTCTTTCCAAGGAAACCAATTTTTCTTTATGTACTTAAGTGCATCATTCATCCCTTTATAAAACAGCTCGAAATCAGCCTAATATTTGTTAAATAGAGCTTCCGTTGTTGAATATGCCACTACACTCTAGGTTGACATGAATATATTAAAGTATTCTACACATTCAAAGTATGTTTTAAAATTTGAAAACACATTATTTTGAATATGCCAAACACACAAAAGACTTGTTGTAGTAGGAAACACCTTCTTTATGCCATTCATTAGTGCGAGTTCCTTGTCCGTTATAATCACCGAATGTTGGTTACTATCTCCAAGAATCTTTTTAAACGCATTTAGTGCCCATTGATAACTGTCTTCATCTTTATTTTTCAGAAAAGCAAACCCAGAATAAAAGGAGGTATTAAAGCATGAAACTATAATAATATCTTAAAGAGGCACTTTATAATTATTGTTTTGTATGCGTAATTCATCACAAATACATTAGGATACAATCTATCCAACTTAACTAATAATGGATGTGCAATCAACAAATGAGCAATATGCCTATTTGAATCTTTAAAATCATCATATGTAAACCCAACTTTCTCAGGTTCATCGATTAAGGTCGTAACCATTGACCAATCTCCTAAATCATCCCTATGGATTTTTGTCTTCAAGTTGTATATTGTTCTAGAGTTTGCTAGAATATTTAGGGTTTGTTGATGCAACAAAGTAAGAATATTTCTTGGGGGGGATTCCAAAAACAGTCATGCTTTTCACACTTTGTACGTCATTAGGTTCCAAACGACAAAATGATGGATGCCCTGGCATATCTTTAGAAGGATCATGGTTATGTTCGAGGTTTGCTACCTTAAATACCCAAGAACCATCACTTCTCTTTTACCTCCAATTTGAAAGGGGCATTCAACCAGACGAGATGTGGTGCTTCTTTTTCTTTTATCTCCAACATTCAATATATCTCAATAGGATCAAATTCTTTGACATTGTAAAGTGACATACTTGTCTTTTTGCAAATCATGGATAAATAGTCCATATTCTTTAGCGTAATAAAATGCTCGCACACTCTTGAGTAATTCATCACACGATTCGAATATATAGTTACTCTGAAAAAGTTCTTCATTTTGAAATATGAGACTTGACAAGTCGATGGAGTCCATATGTTTGAATGAAAGTAAAAACAATTTCAAAACTTATTAGGTATACAATCTATCATGTTCTAAAGCTGTAACACACGAAACATGTTTCATTCATATTCTTTTCATGTATGTAACTTATAATATCCATGTGAACACAATAAACTTGGTCCATGAATGACTTCTAAGGGTTGTAATCGTATATATACCATGTAGTATTCTTATAAAAACACACCTAGAATACAAGTTTTTTGTCAAAAAGGACAACTAACATCGATCGATCATAAAGGAGTTTCATGTCGTACGTGTGTGTGTGTCTGTATATATATGCTTAAATGTTTTGCTAAATCGTTGTAAATGTTAGGGCATCAGACTCGGTGATTTATGTGTTTATATGAATCTGTTTTGATTGTTTAAGGCATATGTTTGGTTAATTTAAGGCGTATGTTTGGTTAATTTAATGCGTTTGAATTTGGCGTCTGTTCGTCATTGTTTGGTTAATCTAATGCATGTACAAAATATATAAGCAACCGATCCAGACAATGAAAATGTTTTAAGGCATCTGTTTGGTTAATTTAAGACATATGTTTGGTTAGTGTTTATGTTTAAATATTTTGCTAAATCTCTGTAAATGTTAGGGCATCAGAACACGGTGATTTATGTGTTTATATGCTTCTATTTGAAATGATTTAAGGCATCTGTTTGGTTAATTTAAGGTGTATTTATGGCAACTATTTATGTTTAAATGTTTTGCTAAATAGGTATTTTATGTGTTTATATTTATTTGTTTGGAATGTTTTAAGGCATCTATTTGGTTAATTTAAGGCGTCTGTTTGGTTGATTTAAGGCGTTTGTATTTGTAGATTAAGTCTATGATATGTCACGCGCACAGTGGTTTAGGTGTCGAAACGTGCTTGTGTGTGTGTTTGTACGCATGTTGCGTATGCACAAACTCTTATCCGGTCTCAAGGCTCGTGCTATCAAGTTATCTGATGTATGTAGCACACTAGGCGTCACACCTCATCTAAGGCGAAAACATAAGATGTAACGGACAAGATCGTCATAACACATTGATATAAAGACAATAGAGAATTTACTAAATGAAAGATTGACATAAACGTGTCATGATGACTCCCGACACAAGTGGAGACTTGTATCATGGATAGTCAATACCACGAAAACATAACTATATAGTTATAATAATTCCATAACCCGAGACAAGTACAAATAAGGACAAATAGTCAACATAAACATAAGATAGTAATGCAAGAAATACAAGGGATAAGTAACCCATGAGGGTTACATCCTAAGTCTCTTTAAGCAATGCGAGAAGGCCCTATTCCTCCTTAGGCACAGTAAGTTGATTACCTAAAAATGAATACTCAAAAACGTCAACATAATGTTGGTTAGCTCGTAGGTTTAAGTAATAAACCCATTTGATGTGCATATAGTTTAAGTGGACAATAGCGAGAAGATATGCATATACGACATTTAGTATTATCACACAATAACAAATCACATAATAGAACTCAATAATGTTGGGTACATCTTCCCAAAGGTATACTGGGCGTCCTACCTAGTTATAATGGGTGTCTCTTCCCAAGATAGTTTACTTCCCACTATTTAGGTACACAATCACACATATATAGCAATATAAATGCACATATCGTCCAAATAATGAAATAGTGTAACACAACACAAAACATTTATAAATCATTTGAGTATCATTTTCCCCTAGGAAAACATAAGTAAAAAGAGGGGATGCGAAGACTCACCTTAAGCAAGTGGTGAATCGAAATAATTCAACAAGTGAAGAGCGAATACGATTGTCCTAAACGCGGCCTAGTTGGAATATAGTGCGCTTTAGGAGCAAGTAAACAATAGTGAAAAGATGCATATGTGACTTTTATAAAGTTCTCATTACCCGAATCATGTTTACGTTTTAGTCATGTAAGTCAATACGTGAACTCGTAAAAGTTATCTAGTTTTTATTATGTTTTGATGCTAAAACATAAGTTACTATTTACCAAACTTTAGAATCCCGCACATTATCCATTTTCTAAATATTTCCGTTTAATTTATCTCTTGTCTAAGCACGCTAAGTAATCTACCAAAAGTCTAGTTTCCAATTTTTATTCGCCATTATATTCTTTACTATAATTTTTAAGTCACCAACTTTAATAAATCTTATTTGCTCAATTAATAATATTTTAGAAAGTTTCTGACGCACATAGAAA
>BQNB010085388.1:0-28488 GCA_026074375.1 Tanacetum coccineum | reverse complement strand
TGTTTCGGTTTGGTCCTCGGTCGTTCTTTCTCTCATATTTGGTCTTTGGTCCAGTTTGGTCTTGAGCGAAATCGGCCATTATGCTTTGTTGGAATGGACTGGACCGAAGGCCGAACCGGACTGGACCGACCCATACATCAACCGAACATTTAGGTCCGGTCCCTGGTATAGTATTTTGGACCAAATCAGTTTTTGATCCGGTCCGATCTTTGTCGGTCCGGTGCGTTTTCGGACCGTGATCAGCCCTACATATCGGTAACGCGTGAGGCATGCCTCACTTACGCACCATCCCCACTAAACCAATCTCACTGACGTGTGAGTTAGCAAAAAAAACAACTCATAATGGTGGGCTGCTCACCTCGTGGTTTTCGTGCAACTTAATATGGCTAATAAGGGTAACTTAAGGGAAAAAAACAACTCATAATGATGAGGTGGCGCTGAAATGAAATGTAAGTGAATGTGTTTTTAATGTGACCAATAAAGGTAACTTATGGAATATGAGTGACTTTCGAATAGCCGTAACTGATTTATTACTGGTTAGTAGTTTTTAATGTTTAAAAAAGACGGTTTATAGATTAGATATTGCTTTCAAAAAGGAGCACAATTTTAGAAAAATGAAACCTATTACACTATTTACGACCTCATTTTAGGTTGTTGTATTAAAGGGGAGTATTGTGCAAAAGACGGGAATGGACCTTGTCCGCTTCTAGCTTTATGTGCCTATTTTAATTTGCTAATTTTAGGGTTGAATTGTACGTTTTGGTTAGGAAATTTGATTGTTATTTTGCATTATTGATTTTGGAATGTGTTACGTAGTATCTAGGGTTTATTGTGATAGTGAACAACTAACTGGCTTGTTCACATGTTATAGTTTGACTTAATTCATTGTAGCATACTAGTACTTTTAGGTTTAGTTTCGACGACATTTTATATTTTAGAAACCACAACTTGTGTAGTATTTGATAACCTGATGAAACATGGAGATATAATCTGTTTTCTTATTTTTGTATAGTAGTTATTATAATCAGGGATTGTGTTTATTTACGTCAAAACGTTCAAACAATAAAAAGATCACAGTTTAATTGATGTCGTCGTTATATTTTCAGTTGTTTGCCATAGATTATATACGTTGTCACACTATATGCGTATACCTACTTACAAGGGTCCTCTCATGTCAAAAAATTATTTGTAACATGCATAGCACTTCAAAATGAAAATTTGATACAAGTGATGTAAGTCGTGAAATTTTATTTTTTGTAATAATAAATTTTAACAAAAAGTTAGCTTCTTTCTAAATATAAAAAAAGTAAGAAATAACGTTTATCTAATTGTTCAACCCCGTCACATACTATCTATTCCTAACGAATAATTTTTTATTGCTAAACGACTAAGAGATAGACAAGTCGTCAATTGAGAAAACAATGAGATTGTCATAGAGCAGCCATTAAGTAATAAATTATAATTTTTAAAACTAACATTGTGTCAAAATTTAAATGGGTCGTAAAGTTGCATAGATATGTACTGGAAATTCATGACATTTTTTAATATTAGAAAAAAAAACTTACTAAATAAATCTTTCGAAACCTTAACTTTTTTTTAGTTTTCTCATAATAAAAAGTGGTTTGAAAATAAGAAAATCAAGAATTGTAATATTTTGTTACTCATGTTCATTAAACATTTATGCAATATCAAATACCTTCATCTATATCATCAATACTACTCATGCAATACCAACTACTTTCACATAAATCATCAATAGTAATACTACTCATACAATACCAACTAATCACATATATATCACCAATGCTACTCATGCAATACCAACTACTCTCGCCTATATCATCAAATACTTTATATCATCAATACTACTCATGCAATATCAAGTACTTTCACCTATATCATCAAGTAGTCTCACCTACATCATCAATACTACTAATCAAGGCTGTCAAACTCGAGAGTTTACACGTAAGATCGTACGATCTTACGTCTCCACCTGATAAAATCGTGTAGGATCGGTGTAGGATCGCATCAGAGGTAGGATCGCAAGTAGGATCGTAAACTCGCGCGTAAGATCGTAGGATCGCGTGTCGATACGAGTTTACCAAAATACCAAGTTACTAACTTATTGACTTACATACTTACTAGCCCATTAATTTTTTAGGCCCAAAAAAGAACAATATGAGTCCGCTCATCTCAGTAACAAGTATTGACGTTTCATTCATAGATTTTCTAATCAATAAACTTAATTATCTACTTTTCCCAAATTGAAATTACATGAAACAAATTAGGGTTCTTCCTCTCATGTTCTAGTTACCATAAGCAAAATTTTTTTTACAGGTAATTGTTGTTTTTTCTTTTACCTTTTTATAGTTTTAACTATTAACCTTTAAGTTTTAATTCAGATAGCTTAATTGTAGTGATACTAGTGAAGTACTTTGTTTTGAGACGTTTATTATGCATGTTATGTAATTTTATTCCGCTAAATCATGAATGTGACGATTGAAACTTGACTTTTTTGTGTTTTACTTTGGTATTTTAAATTTGAATTTTGACATTTTCAAGAGGATATTATATAAATTTATATTTGATAATGAGTAGAAATAAAAATAGTTTCACTCGTTTATCCGTTGCTTACAGAACATGATAAATTGGTAGGATCTTACGATCTCGATCTTGCAAAGACAAAAATGATCCCAGGTGGGATCGCGATCTTGACAGCCTTGCTACTAATGCAATATCAAGCACTCTCACCTATATCATCAATACTACTCATGCAGTACTAACTACTCTCATATATGTCATCAATACCACTCATGCAGTACCAACTACTCTCATATATATCACTAATGTTACTCATGCAATACCAACTACTCAAACCTATATCATCAAATACTCTGGCCTATATCATCAATATTACTTATGCAATATCAAGTACTCTCACCTATATTATCAAGTAGTCTCACCTATATCATCAATACTACTAATGCAATATCAAGTACTCTCACCTATATCATCAATACTACTCATGCAGTACTAACTACTCTTATATATGTCATCAATACTAACTATTGTCATATATATTATCAATGTTACTCATGCAATACCAACTACTCTCACCTATATCATCAAGTACTCTCACCTATATCATCAATATTACTCATGTAATATAAATTACTCTAACCTATATCATCGATACTACACATGCAATACCAAATACTAACATATATCATCAAGTACTCTCACATATATCACCAATACTACTCATGCAATACCAACTACTCTCACTTATATCATTAATACTCTCACATATATCATCAATACTACTCATGCAATATCAAGTACTCTCACCTATATCATCAACACTACTTATAAAATACCAACTACTCTCACCTATATCATCAATACTACTCATGCAATACCAACTACTTACACATATATAATCAATACTACTCATGCAATACCAACTATATAATCAAGTACACTCACCTATATCATCAATACTATTCATGCAATACCAATTACTCTCACTTATATCATCAATGCTACTCATGCAATACTAACTACTCTCGCTTATATCATCGATTACTCTCACATATATCATCAATACTACTCATGCAATACCAACTAGTCTCACCTATATCATCAATACTACTCATGCAATACCAACTACCCTCACATGTATCATCAATACTACCCATATGGTATCTCAACTTTCAATTTCGTGCCCATATGGTCACTTTTTTACCGACTACCTAAACCGGCTAAATTTGTTCCAAAAACTGACGTGTCATTTTATTAATAAAATATAAAGTATTTGTATTAAACACACATTAAATAGTTATCTACTTTCTCAAATGTACTCATATGGTACGTGTACTAAAAATGCTACGTTCTTTTTACGTTTTCGTCCTATTTCTTACGTTTGCGTATGGTTTTATACTTTACGTTTTCGCTCTTTTTTTACATTTTCGCCCGTTTTCTTACGTTTTTGTCAGATTTCCTACGTTTTCATCTGTTTTTCACGTAAAAGTCTTTCAATGACACACAAAAAGTGTCAGAAAAAAGTGTCACTAAAATTTTTTTTTTTCACCTTCACTTTTAAAAAGTGTCATTAAAAGTCCAGGCGGTAAAAGTATATAGTGACAATGTTTAGTGACACTTATAAGTGTCAGGAATAATGAACTTATTTCTGAACAATACAAACTGGCACTAATTTCTGTTCAATGTAATTACAGTATATACATACATTTTAGTCTCCCATATTTATTCAAAATTAACACATAAAAAACTAATAATTAATAACAAAAAAACTGAGATTCAAACATATTTATTATTTCAACTATATATCGGTATAGACCAAGTATTGCACCCTAAGCCAACAAACAAGAAACGAACAACTTTCTCAAGTAGGAAATAGCGAGTACGTGATGAACGTAATCCAACTAAATACCAACTGAGTAAAAAAAAGAAACACGCATGCTCAGACTTGAAATTGCGCGCCACATCCACAATGTCCTCTAATTCCCTCATGCGCTTAATTGGAACCTGCAAATATTGCACGTACAAAAATTTCTCAAAGGCTTGCACATATAAAAACTACAAAAACTGCCCAAACTGACCCAACCCGCCACCGATAGTTCAAAGCTTATTGAAGCACATATAAAACTGTTAAAATAAACAAATACTTGCTGTGAAGACGACTTGCTTAAAGGGCTTCCAAGCATTTTAGGAAAAAAAAAATTTCCTATAGAAGCTGTACATACAAAACAAAAAGTCCATAATCACATAATAGCTTTGCACCCACCCATTTCGCAACTTGGTAGTCTTCAGATATTGATTCTCCATAAAAATACCATCTTTAAAACCCCTATGTTCCAAAAGAAGCACAATGACTAATACAAACAAATGAAAAGTAAAGGTACACATACCTTAGCGTTGTCCATAGCATCTGCAAATGAGTCAATATCCCAGGGGTTGACGCGTATCGCTCCACTTAAAGACGGGGAGCATCCTATGAACTCAGAAACAACCAACATGCTTTTCTTCAACCTAGACGAATCCAAACCTAGGAACTTATCAAGCCCCTATCGCTTCCTTGACGACTGATAACGTATTCATAGGGTATAAGATTCATCCCATCTCTAACAGCCGTCACCAAACAACACTCTGTAACAACATAATAGGCTACGCGCGCTCATAAAATGTTAGGGGCTTGTCAATTAAGATAATGGGTTCATACCCGAGCTTTGCAAAAGTCTTGTTGATTCGTTTGACAGTTGAATATGTCTCACCACCACCAACCTTACTTCACCACCATTACCGGCATATTAAACAAAAAAAAATCATGTGAACTCATATGTATGATTGGTTTACACTCCTCACAAAAACTCCTAAAGAAATTTTTGCTTTAGAAAAAGGAAAATTCAAAGCTCCGCCACCAATGACAACCCCGGTTAAGAAAAGGAATCACGCTAAATTCTGTGAGTTCCATGGTGAAGTAGGGCATAACACAGACGAGTGTATGCACCTGAAAAAACAAATCGAAGAAATGGTCAAGGCAGGAAAGCTGTGGCACCTAATAAAGGAACTCAAACAAAACAATGGAAAGGAACAGCCTAAGACGACGAAGAAAGGAGAAGCCTCCGGGAAAGAAAAAGCATTAGCCATCCTAATGGTCCAACCTTGGGAAAGAATGGCTAGGCAAAAAATAACACAAAGTTTTTCTCCTAACACAAAAATTTTCTTCCCACCTCTAGATGAAAACGAAGGAACAGAAGGTCCAATGATCATCGAAGCAGAAATAGGAGGTCATTGCATTCACCGTATGTACGTGGATGGCGGATCAGCCTCAGAAATACTGTATGAGCACTGTTTTAACCGACTCTGTCCGAAAATTAAGAACCAATTGATACCAGCTAGCACCCCTTTGATTGGTTTTAGTGGTGAGATAATATGGCCAATTGGGCAAATACAACTACTGGTGAGAATTGGAGACGAAGAACACTCCGCTTCGGCTTGGATGAATTTCGTGGTTGTAAGGTCACCATCTCCGTACAACAGAATCATCGGAAGACCAGGAGTCTGAAAATTACAAGCAGTTCCGTCAACATCTCACGGAATGCTGAAGCTCCCGGTAGAAAGAGGAGTAATTACCTTAAAAAGCCGCAGGTTGGTTCCGCTGGAATGTGCGTTGGTCTCCGAACCAGAAGAGACCCCCCATGCTCCCAAACCAACAATGGAAGAAAGAGTCAAGGTGGTAATAAACCCAGAATATCCGGAACAAACAGTAATGATTGGTTCCACTCTCACCGAAGAGGGCCACAACAACTTGTGTAAATTACTTCAAAGCAACCTGGATATTTTTTCTTGGAAGCCTGCTAAATAAAATGCGACATTTAAGAAAACAAATGCAATTTAAATCTTAAAAATGTAAACTAGATTCCTAAACCTAAATTAATGCTAAAGAAAATTTTAGGAAAAAGAAAAATATTTTTTAAGGGCTTTTCGGATTTTTTATGAATTAAATACTATTTAATCTAAATTAAATTCTAAAAATAGAAATTAAATTGATAAAAACTAAGAAAAATACTTTTTAAACTGAATTAATTCTAAATTACTTAAAAAGATGAGAAAAACATTTTTTTATTACTAATTTAAAAGATTAAAATTTAAAATTAAAGTTGAAAATTAAAAACTAAAGGTTTGAAAATTAAATGTTTAAAAATAAAGATAAAAATTACTTTTCTATAAAAATGACTTAAGTGATTTTAAAACTAAAATAATTTTTTTGTATTTTTATTTGATTTTTGAAAATGAAATATTAAAAACTAAATTCGAAAATTAATAATTTTTTTTTTTTTTAAAAAATATAAAACTTAGACTAAAAATTATATAAAAATATTTTTTTATAAAAAGAAATAATGCAGAAAATTAATTTTATCAAAAGCCCTAATTTTTAATGAGTAATTTTAAACTAATTTAAGCAATTAAACTAAAAAACCTAATTTATTATTTATAAAAACTATTTTTATAAAACTTAAACTAAAACCAAACAAACACATGGGCCGAAAGTGACAAAACAGAAAGATAAGGGTAGGCGGGGAAAATTTAAAGTTTTATAAAACACACAAAGTTTGATCAATTGACAGACGCAGTCCCTTAACCTAGGGACTAACTAGACTTAACAATTAAACTAACGAAGGACTAATTATGCAATTAACTAAGGACTAACTGCGTAACTAACAAGGACTAACTGTGTAAATTTAAACTAACAGAAACTATAAAAAAAATGCAAGACAGGCCCCTGAACCTCTAAAATTTAACAACCAGCATCCTTTTTGACTGCAAACAGCTTATTTAACTAAACTTTAAAAGACAAATTTTCTTAAAAGCTACTTTCTAACTTATTTTAATAAGCAATGATAAGCTAAAACACACTGATAAGCTCTAGCAGCTTATCAGTCTACCTAAAACTGAATTAATTAATCACCTCAAAACCACATGACAAATTTTGTCTACTTAAATGAAAACTGCTTAATTCAATTCAGCAAATCCAAACTGCTTAATCAAACTAATATTTAACAGTTTTAAGAAAAAGCATAACAAAGTAAACAGAATTACTAAGACAGATATAAAATTTATTGAAAAACAAATAGTGTGTACCTTAGCTTTCCAGCTAGAACAGGAAAGCAATAAGCTGTGTGGGCTTATGGCTTAATCCACATAAGCCCTAAATCAAACCAACAACAATCCTAAACTAGTCCTAATGCTGACCCTCAGCTCTAAAAACCTCTTGATACCATAGCAGCCATCCAATTCCAGGATGGTATCAAGCCTTCATCACGATAAACACAAACACAAATACTTTGACAGAATTTAAATGAGGAAACGAATTAATATGAAATAACACTTTTATTAAATCTGAAATAAAGGTTCTTACAATTCGAAATGAAATAACATGAAATTGAAATTACATAAAAAAAACTACTAAAACTGAATCGAAAACAATTAAACTACTAAAAAATAAAACTGAAAAATTAACCCCATAAGCTGGAATGAGGGGGTATTTATACCCGAAGCTTGAGCTCATCCTCCATCTTCTAGACCCTTCTTCATCTTATCTCAGCCCTTCAATCATTCTCTCTCCTTGATCTTGTATCTCAATCGTTCGATTGAGGCATGTGTGCACCCGGATCATTGACGTGGACATATGTGTGTTAGTTATGTGAGTGTAAACACTCACACACGTCACATCACCCAATCATTTCTTCTTATT
This sequence comes from Tanacetum coccineum, assembly GCA_026074375.1. Classification (NCBI taxonomy): domain Eukaryota; kingdom Viridiplantae; phylum Streptophyta; class Magnoliopsida; order Asterales; family Asteraceae; genus Tanacetum; species Tanacetum coccineum. Next base: position 20,213 of record BQNB010085388.1, on the reverse strand, counting down.
TTGCCAGGGTGGATTGGGTTGGGTTTATGATTGATAGTGATGGATGGGTTAAGGGGTGTGAGGGGATCATTAACCCTATGGTTAATTTGGGTGTGGGTGAGTGGTTTAGAAACTAGGGTTCATTGTTCTTGAGTGTGTTCGTGTGTGTGTGAGTGAGTGTTAATCTAATTTGGGGGTAAATGAGTGAATAGTAACTGTAAATGTGTTATAAGTTAAACCGGGTAGTGTAGGGTTAGGGTCGGGTTAGGTCGGGTTAGGGCAAATGATATGATTGGTTGAGAGATGGTCCACGGGTTTATTTGACCCGGACTTTGACCCGCGCCCTTTTGTAACTATGAGGAAATTACACATTCGGCCCTTGTGTTTGGCAAGCACCTTTTTCAGGTTATAATTAACTTTCACCAATTGCAAAAACAGTCCTTGTGGTTACAAAGAGTGGTGCTGGCTTTGTAAGTTGACTGTGGAAGCTGCAGTTGACTTTGTAGAAGGCTGAGGCATGATCTCTCTGGCTTCGGCTTTGATTTCTTTAGCTTCTTGATCACTCATCCGTTCTCGTGTCCGTTTTTGACTGATTTCTTGCAATATTTGACATATCCATACCTGCACACATAAAACTCAGATACAAGCACATTTTTGCCATTTTTGATCCGTTTTGGGTTGCCATTTTTGATGTTTTGGGTTTATATGGTTATTTTTTTTTTTTTTTTTTTTTTTTCTTTTTTTTTTTTTTTTTTTTTTTTTATGCATAAATAGATATGTGTAATCTACACTTATCAGACCCATGTGACCCAGACCAAATATCGCAGCTTGATTGGGTCCCTGATGTATACACAGCCAGTAGGGACCTGACTAGTATATGTTTGTGTGCTTGTGTGCTAGGATATCAATCGTAGGCCCACTAAAAGACACCTTTGACAGCAGTTTTATAGGGTCTTACGGTATCTCCAAGGAACCAATCTTTATGGCGTGCTTGGTATTCCGAAAGACACCGCCATGGCACTAACAGCATACGCAGACGCAGATCATGCAGGTTGTCAGGACACTCGCAGAAGTACATCTGGCAGTGCTCAGTTCCTTGGTGATAAGTTAGTCAGCTGGTCATCAAAGAAGCAAACATTGCACGTCCATATCGTCCAATAGGCTGTAATACATCGCGATGTCTGGTTGCTGTGCCCAAATCCTATGGATGCGGTCTCAATTATCAGATTATGGCTTTGCTTACAATCGCATCCCTCTGTACTGTGACAACAAGAGTGCCATAGCTCTTTGCTGCAACAACGTTCAGCACTCCAGGTCTAAACACATCGACATCCGACATCATTTCATCAGAGAACAAGTGGAAAAAGGAGTGGTTGAGTTGTATTTCGTGAGGACAGAGTATCAACTGGCGGATATATTCACTAAGGCGCTGCCCAGAGAACGATTCGAATTCATTCTCCCAAGGCTTGGCATGAAGTGTATGAAGCCAGAGACACTCAAAAGTCTTCAGGATGATCAGGATGAGTAACGGATTGGCTTCAAGTATCCTATGTAAATATGTACATACTTAAACCCAAAAAGAAAAATACAAAAATATAAAACCATCAAAAATCCATAAAAATCAGAAAATAGAAAATACCAAAAATAGTTTTCTTCAAGACATGTCTTCCGTTTATCGATAACATTTACGGTCCTAGAAATGTCATTTTTATCCAATAATGGACAGAGTCTTTAAAGGAAAGCTCGATACGGGAAGTTTAAACTTTTCAAAACATGTCTTAATGGCTTGCAGTTATTTCTGACTGCAACCCGCGCTTCAAAATGAGGAAAGCATGTCGCCAAAAAGACGGTTGTTCCTAACAACGGGTGGTTATGTTCTTTTTTTTTTTTATCCCGGGCATGGATAACTTCTATACCCAGGCAACTTCCGATTTAATGTACGCTTCAGTGCATTATTTCTTGATAAAGAAGAGAAGTCTTCTTTTTAACCAAATAATTTTTCTTCTTTGATTTCTTCAAGAAAATTATTTGTGTTATCCATGGGGAAAGGTGTTGGTCTTTCAAAGCTAAATCGTCATCTAAGTCTCTAATCAGAAAAAGATTTTAATGAATTTTCTATCACTCAAACAAAATGGTCTACAACTCTTTAAATAGAAATCGGGACATTATTTGAGGGGGAAAATGATATAATTATTCTTTTAAATGATCTTTCTGAATAATCTAATGGGATGTAAATCGAAAAAGGTTTGACAATAACTAATCATGATTTAAAGGGGAGTTAATTAATTTTAACTCATTTAGACTTTAGATGTTATGTGACTCAACCTTTAGGACTTAGAATGAAACATATGGCAAATTAGGTACTTACTTCGTTTAACGTACATCAGAAAGGTTCTAGATTGCCAGTGGTATAAGTTTTATAACCCGAACAATTTTTTCTCAAAATTATTGATTTCATAAATCAAGTTCGGGTTAATCATTTGAAAAGTGTTCTAATCAAATCAGAATCAATTTTCGACACTACAAACAGATTTTCAAGAAATCTCGACCACTCGAATAAATACAATAGATCTTTAAATAGAATACGGGTCTTTGTTCGAGGGGGGAAGTGTTTTCGATTTATCTTCAAAGTGTCGACGGTAATTATATGAGAAGATGTTTTAATACTTATCGGACAATAACTCGAGGGTGGAGTTTTAACTCTAAGGGCTTCTTTGTCATAAGTTGTTAAACTTTAGAGCCTGAATATATTTCTAATATAGCGACGTAGCTTATAAACTACACTCGATCAATATTGCCAACACCTCATAGTTTTAAAATGCTTAGGTTTGTTTGGAAATAATTATGTAGTTTTAGAAGCTTGAAGTTGAAGATATGTTTCTGATTCGATTAGTATTTCCCCTATCAGTTAATCTCTAAGCTTACTTTCAAAGGAGTAGAATGTATTGTCAAAAGAGGTACACATAGGTTTGATAAGTATGATGATACCTTTAGATTGTCATTATCCTGCAGGAAGAAATGTTTACATCTGAGACTTAGTTGACTTAGGTATTATCATTTCGGCTTATTCTAGAGAGATATATTGTGACATCCGAGGACTTAGCTAACTTATGTTTCAATTTATATCATCATATCTTGTAAGGAGAAATAAGCACATCAGGGACTTTAAAAAAAATTGCTTTGTGTTATGAATTTTGAATTATTTGTGTACTTCGAATATTTGTTGTGTCTTCTCAAGAAAGGATTGCTGGTTCAGGGGAAAGCTAAGACAACTTCCATTTGGAGAGTATCGAGACGGACTACAGATTGCTAACATAGACAAAATGACTATGCCACTTTCAGTGTGAACATTTCAGGTCTTGTCTCATACATAGTCATGTACATCAATAAGTAGTGTGGTAATCAGTGTTATGTGTCAGTTTAATGAATTTTTCATGGAGTTTCTCGCTTAAACTCCAATAATTTTTAACTTCATCATAACTGACACTAAAGAGTCCCTCATTGTTTAGGGGGAGCATATATAGGTTCCAATATCGGCTTGTATTTAATCAGACCACATTTTCTCCTAAATTTTTCTAACATATTTAAATCAATTGAGATCCTAAATCTCAAAGGGTTTGAAATTTTTGATCAGGGGAGAGAATGTGATTTAAATATTAAATCTGATAAAAATGGGGATCTATAAGATCAAGCAGGTACTCATCCTCCATGTTGCCAAACAAATTTCAAAATATCGACGAATGTTGAGGGGGTGCAGTTTCATGAACTCTAAACATATCAAGATACAATGGATTTGATATTACTTCACAAGTACCTTGATTGATTTTAAAATGTTTTATGGCGAAGGGTGAACTGTACAAAGACCGTCACTTATATTTACTTTATCTGAGTTATAAGGGAAGGCAAGGTTAGGTACTCGTTCCCAAGATACCGCCAGAGCCAGAGGGATTCTACCACAGGGACATCAACTAGTTAGTATAGAAGTCCTAGGTTTGATTCAAAAGGAGTTATGTGAGATAATGGATATAGTTGCGGAACTGAGATGTGAGCTTAGTAATGGATAAACCCAACAAGGCACATAGTAATGAAGTCTTGGTACGACCACTGAAGGGTTGAAGAATGAAAAGAAATGTTAAGATAAAGGGTGAAAAGAAAGCAGCCTTCCTTAAACATTAGGCAGAAACCGGGTCCACTTCATATGCTGTCAAAATCACATTGTTGATTGCGCTGTGACATTGTAGATTAAGTATCATGGATCAGTGATTGCTGCACAACCCTCCCTAGCCAATCATAGATCCTCAAAGGATTCTTGTGGTTTCATTTCTCATGGAGTTTTATGAAATTGCTATCTGTCTATCTCACTCCGAGTTAGTTGATATTGAAAAGGTGGCAGTCTGTTTTTCTAAGCTTCAGACATACAAATTACCAAAATTCGCACTATTGATCTAGATCCATGAGTCATCCTGAAATACTCTATTAGGACCTTATACAAACTATGCTTGTTAATCACTATATCTGTTAACAAAGTAAAGGATCTTAAGAAGTCCTACGAATGTTATCACTAGTGGTATTGCCAGAACATCCGAGTGATACGAAAGTACTCACAATGAGATGGAAAGTCCTTCTTTAGAGCCCAACATCAAATAAGCTTCCCCCCTGGTAGGTGAATGTGAGATCTCTTGAGTATCAAGATTGTGACAACTGAAAAGAAACGTTGGTGACGATTCTTTATGAATTCACACTTGTTCCAGGATCAGTGAATTAACAAAGTCGTTTGGAATAACCTTTCGATGATGCTCAACACAGATTTTCCGACATCGACTGTGAACATCTTTACAAAACAAATGTGTTTCTAATGAAATTTGTTTTTGTACTATAAAAACCACTCTCGTTGTGTCACAAAAACTACTTTTCTAGCGAGTCATCGGTCGATTGATTTTCTCAAAATCAAGTTTTCATCTTTAATCGGTAAGATAGTAACATAACGATTCACTCTTATCGTGGTGGGGGGTGGGGGGGGGGGGGGGGGGAGAGGGTGGGGAGGGGGAGGGGAGGGGGGTGTCTGCTTTGAGTCGTTCAGATACAGAGAAACAGGAAAGTATGAGAATTTAATGGCTTAACATCAGATGATCCGGATTATTATACTGGAAATAATGTCAAGGAGGATTCTTCTAAGATGAATATATCTGATCACAGGTCGGTCCCTCACGGATCTGGGAGGTAATTCCATCCAGACTCGGGCGAATGACGCAAAGCCAAATTTGTCCTCATGCTTTATTGCTAATGTTGTTATTAATAGGATCATGGTTATGGTGGAAATAGAGATACCTAGTTCCTGTGGGAGTCAATTCACAGCCCCATGCTCACACTTAATGTTTTCAATCAAAGACAACATGATAACCTAAAGACCTACAACACAGCTTTCGCTACTCTGATAAGTAATGTCATGATCAAGAAAAGTGTGAGCATGCCGGTCCGAAGGTCACACACATCACTTGCAAGGCAATGCTACTCAACAAAGGTGATTAAGGGATTTTAGATGAATTGATGATCTCAAAGAAATAGACTCAAAGATCGCACAATTATAAGGGACAAATCTCAAGTTCACTAATAATATACATTGATCTCAAAGAATGGTCAGAATCAAAGATACGAGCTACAGTCAGTGGTCAAAGAACTAGAATGCTTATTATTCAAATTGTATTTTATGGGGTGACCTCCCTAGGGGAAATTGTTAGGTTATGAAAAATACCTTGGTCACCTCCGAGTATTGTTTAGAATAGCAAATGCTCGTAGTTAGATACAGTAAGCGTATGAATTTTGGTATTGGGCCTCTGGTCTTTTACCCAAGTGTTAAGCAATACCCAAGCCATAGAGCTCACAAAACTTGTATATAAACCATTTCTAAAGCTTACATTGCTTTTTCTCTCATAGAAATCTTCACCTTTCTCTTTCTCTAGATAATTGCCAAACTATCATCCATGATTGTGTTATGAGATCATGTATACTTCATTCTTACTTGGAGATCAAAACACAACTTGCATCGAGTTATATTAATAAAACAACATATAATACTTGGATGCACAAGGTTTTTGATTGTGCCTAATTCACTAATATACATTTTGTCTTATCCCAGGTAAGATTATTTCTGATCTCCCATGAAAGCAATTAGGGTCGATTAGTTTACTTTTGAAAGTGAGTACACATTCGAAGTGATATTTGGTAACCATACATTGATATATTGTTCATTATTGATTATCTTCGCCATGTTCTAGGCAATCAGCCCTCTCTAACAATCAAAGTAAACGATTTTGTGATAATAAATAGCTGCTGTATAAACAACCATGGCTTCAACTGTGCCAAGCTTGAGAAGTTTGAAAGGGTGGACTTTAGGAGATGACAGAAGTTACTTGGCACTTCTTTCTTTCCAGCATGAGTATTGTGTATGTGCTTACTAATCCTATTCTAGATGGTGGTGATAATCCAACTGTGGAACAAGTCAGGAAGAGGGCCAAGTGGGACAATGATGATTATGTCTGCAGAGGTTTAATCCTCAATGGTATGTCTGATCCTTTATTTGATATTTACCAGAATGTTGAATCTTCCAAAGAACTATGGGATTCCTTAAAGGCTAAATATATGGCTGAGGATGCATCAAGTAAGAAGTTCCTTGTTAGTAATTTCACAAATTACAAAATGACTGATTCAAGACCAGTCTTGGAACAATACAATGAACTTCTTGGTATACTTGGAAGGTTTACACAACATAAAATGAACATGGATGAGGCTATTCAAGTCTCTTGTATCATTGATAAACTCCCTCCTTCTTGGAAAGATTTCAAGCACACCTTGAAACATAAGAAAGAGGAGTTAACTCTTGTTGAGTTGGGCAGTCATCTGCGCATTGAGGAGTCCCTCAGGGTGCAGGATAGTGACAAGCCAAAGAGCAACAATGTTGCTGGTCCTTTTATTATCAATATGGTGGAGCATAACAACTCCACCAAGTACAATGACAACAAGGGAAAACATAAACATCATGAAAACACAAGGGCTGATCCTAACAAGAAGGCTAAACCTACTTGTTAGAAATGTAGCAAAACTGGTCACATTAAAAGAGATTGCAAAGGTGTTAATGTTGGCAACAAAGCAGTGGTTCAGGCACAAAGAGTTCAGTGGATGGTTCTTCCAACTCACTGAAAGGATAATGATGTTGCGTGGTGGGTTGACTCAGGAGCAATAGTTCATATGTGTAAAGATATATTGTTGGGATCAAAAGGCTTCATGATGATCTTGGAGTTAATACTGCTAAGGTTAAAGTTACTACTGTTATGCATAACTTAGTGTTGTTAGTGATATTAGTGAAAAATATGCTAAGTAGTTAGTACTGTCAGTTAATACTGCTAGTATATATTACTACTGCTAATGGAAGTTAAGACTGCTCTGAGACTTAGAAGAACTACTACTAAGTAGTTAATACTGCTAGTACAAAAGTTACTACTGTTAGTGTAACTTAGTAAGTGTAAGTATTCCGTAAGGCTTCTAGAAGATTAATTTTACCCAAAATAAAATCTAAAACCTTCCCAGGTCGTTTCCCGACGAGGCGTGAATTGAGAATCTATTTTTAAGTCTGATCGCGGTGTATTGAATGAGATCAAAGATTTGATTGTTATTCTATTTCTACTAAATATAAGCAAAAGACAAATAAATTAGTTCCAGTAAACAATGAAAGAAATTAAAGATCGAGCATAAAAACGAAAGCAATTATGAATTTAAAAACGATAACGGGAATCTAAAAAACGAGACTTAAAACCTAAATTATCAAATTTTAACCCTACAAATGCAAATTTAATTTTTAAAGGTCCTAAATGATAAAAGAAAATTTTAAAAAAAGAATTATATTTTTTTGACTTTTATTTAATTGATTATGAATTAAAAACTGTTTTAATCTAAATTAAATATTAAAAATAGAAAACTAATTATAAAAAATCTAAAAAATTCAGGAAAAGTGCCTTGAATAGTTAAGAATCTAGAAAAATTAAAAACTTGAAACTTGGCTGAAGAAATAAGCAGTTAAAAAGCCCTTAAGCTCGGATAAGCTAAAACTGAATGTAAGGTTAAATATAAAATAAAATAAAGTATGAATGAAAAAGTCCCAAGGGCAGTTGGTAATGAGGGGTAGGTTAAAATGTTGAACTGTTAAGGTTAAGTCCCGGGATCGAGCCTGGGCCTCCTATACGGTTTCAACAATTTATCTGCTTTTTTAGCTTTTTACAAAGCTTTTTAACACTGAAATAAGCATTTTTAATAAAACCACTTTTTTTGAAAACCACTAATAAGCACTGAAATAAGCAATTTTATCTAACAGTTTTAAGCTTAAAAACTTTAATAACACAAAAGACCAAACTGTTATACGCGTAAAAACTAAATACAGCCTAAGGACAACTAAATTAAAGCTAAAACAGATACTCAAAATAGAATGCTTACACCAAATCTTAAATTTATTTTAATATTTTTGTTTAAGTTAATTTAAATTTTTTTATTTTTTTAAAATTTTTTTTTTTTTTTATTATTAATTTTACTTTTTAAATTCTAAATTTTTTTGTTTTTTTATTTTATTAAAATTATTATTTTTTTTGTTTATTTTTTAAAAATTTTATGTTTATTTATTTATTTTATTAATAAGTTTTTCTATTTTTTATTGTTTTTGTAATAAATAATAATTTATTGTTTATTTTTTTTTTATTTTTTATATTTAATTATATTTTTTTTTTTTTTGTTATATTTTTCTTTAAATTTTTTTTTTTTAAATAATTTGTTTTTTTTTAATTTAAAATTAAATTTTTTTTCTTTTTTTGTTTTTTATAATTTTATTTTTTTTGTTAATAATAATTTTTTAAAAACTTAAAAATTTTAATATTTTTTAAATTATTAAATTATTTATAAATTTTAAATAAATTTTATTTATTTTATATAAGCTATACTAAGCCAAATAAAAGCAACAACCATAAGCTTGAACTCACAGAATCTAAAAAAGCATTATAGCCGAAGTGTTATCAAAACAGTCCAAGAGGGCCTTTTTAACACAAAAATAAGCATCAAACTAATACGCTCTAATCTAAAAACCTAAACAATCAAGATGACTACAAATTATTTAAAATAAGCAAGTAATAAGCATTTTTGAACGACTTTAAATCTATGAAATAGCTTAATGTAAAAAGAAGTTTGATGTTTTTGTTTTTAACAGATTTAAAAATGACAAAATGGCTTATTGCCATCCTAAATTCAGATAAAAGCAATTGATAATTAAAACACAAATTAGCTTAAAAAGATAAAACTCAAATACAATACTTAGGTGCAAACATTTCAACTTAGATTCAAAGTTTAAACTCACCTAATTTAAGCTTAAGCTTAATTTTAAAAACTTATAAAACTGAGTTGCAATGACAAGCATGACAAATTTAGAAACCAAATTCAAATAATACCTTCCTACCAAAACAACTTAGTCTACGCATTATGAACATAATTTAAGCATAAACTAAAACCTTAAATCATTACTTATCAACATGAACAAACTCAGAACCTTAGATCTATGTTTAAAACAACAGACTTATGCATTTAATTATCCTGAAACTCAAAACTACCATAAAAAAAACTTGATCAAAACATTTTAAAAACATAATCTAAGACTGGGTTTAAATCAAATCAAAAAGTGGATATTACAGTCCTAAAGTGGCACAAGCAGCATTAACCATAAGTTAAATATGCAGCCAAACACACCTTAAGTTTCTAAATCTTATTTTAGGCTTTTAAAAGTCTCAAAATAACAATTGAAACCTTTCAAAAGCCAGATAAGCAATAGATATATTAACATATTAACATTTATAAACCAGAAATAAGCACTAGAAATAAGCGGAATCAAATAAGCAGTTTAAGACTAAAAATAAGCAGTTTGACATCAAAACTCAACCAAAAGCCTTCTAAGTATGAAAATCAATTCAAATGGCTACCACTAGACTAAATAAGCACAATTTAAACACATTAAGCAATAGAATAAGCAAATCCAATAAGCTAACATTAAATAAGCTGTAAATGAGAGAAGTGAAACTTACAAAAGCCCTTGCTCAAAACAGGGCAAGACTGCTTAATAGAGCTTATCTAACAAGCATTAGCTTGTATTAAACAAGCTGTAAGATTCTATAAGCCCCATCCCTTTTTGCATAATCATCCATAAAATTAAGCTTTGTATTTTAGGGAGTGGATAACTTTGATGAAACAGTAAACTCTGATAAAACAGATTAAAAGCATTTAATAAGAATACATTTTAGATAACAAAAAATCTTTAACAGGAATTTTAAAGACAGATTTTAAGTAGAAAAACAGAATTTCATTTCATTAAACCTTTTTAAAGGGTTACAATACTTTGGAAATGTAAAATACATTAAAGATAAGACAAATAAGAAATAACCGTATAAAATGACAGGAAATAAACATCATACTCCCCTTTACAAATGAAATCCTCTACCTATTAATTAGAAAAATGAAGATGCAGGGGTCTTAAACTTGTGTTTGTTGTGTGAGAGGAAAAGAAGTTTTCATCCTAGCCTTTCATTCCATCTTTGGCTCCAAGTAATGCACAGCCCTTGATTTGATCTTGATATCTTCAACCAATGAAAAAGTAGAGGATTGCAAGTGCATCCCTTCTTTGGCAGCTTCATGTGAGTAGGGATAAGTGTTGTGAGTGTTTTTTGGGGGAAGAGTAGACGTGCGAGTGATGGATTGAAAATATGGATTAAATATTATTTGGATAATGAACTAGTAATGGCGGGAATTGGGTTTTAGGATAAAGGGGCTAATAACGGTTAGGGTGAGGATAAGTTGGGCTTTACTTAGGCAGTTTAGATTTAGAATGGATAAATGATTTAGGCTTATGATATGGGCTTTGATTTAATAAATAAGCTTAATGGGCTGACTTGGCCCATTTACTTAGGTGCGGGTTGGCCCATTTAAGATAAACATGTCTTTAACTTCGATCTTTCATGCTCTTTCCATTCCCGTGCTTGGTTTTGTCGTTTTTGCCTTTATTTTTGTCCTTTAGTGAATATCCGTTACCTGCACAACACAAATAGCAAAACACACATAATTTTGGCATTTTATGTCCGTTTTTTGTCATTTAGGCTCGTTTTATTAGGTAAAAGGTATGTGTAACTAAGCACATACCAAAATCTCCCATACTAAACTATTGTCGTGTCCTCACGCAATGCTATAAGTAAACACTTAGAAAACCAAGAATCTCAATCCCCCTCGACTAATTACCTCAAGAACTAGCTAAGTGTTCATCAGAGGGAATTAAAGACTCATTAGTTTTGAAAAGCCCCGTTTTGACCATTTTTAAATATTTACACTTATTACCACACATATTTTTGTATTTTTCATTTTTCTCATTTTTTTATACTTTTCTTTTTAAGCAACTAACTAGAATGTATGGACTTTTGTTATTTTCATAACTTTAAGGGTCACAGAACAAGAAGCACTTTAATTAAACCAAATGCCCAAAAAGGATAAATTCATCGGTCCCCAGATTTTTCACTTGTCCAAACCAGCTCAAAAACAATCACCGATAATATAAGTAAGTTCTAACAACTACTCATACTTGTACTTGTGAAACTTTTCACCCCGACAATATCATATATTATTGAGTGAGCTAATTTTGAATTTCACCATAGATCAACATTTTTAAGAAAATTGCATATTTTCTATGCTTCACGATCTCACCCAAGAATTATGAATTTGAAGGCAGATCATTCTGTACGACTTTCTTCTCGCACATCTCAGCCGAGACCATAGGCATTAGTGACCAAGGCTTTGACTACCCACAAAGAATAATATCGACTCTACGGACCTTCATTTTAAAAACATCATAGGCTTCCCGCAATAAACAATTCAACATAACTTAAAACGAAAGATAGTCTTAGTTCACAAAGTCATATTTAAATTTAAGAAAAAGAGATTTTCCCTATATTTATTAAATCACTCTTAACATTAATATAATTATACTTATACCTTTAAACAAGAAAATCCTCGACCTTTTTGAAGGCTGCAACATCGGTTGTGAGCCGGCAAAGATGCAAGGCAAACTTTTATCAGTCTCGGATTTTATTCTTAACCTATGGTCATTATTTAGACGGCTGACTGCAAAACATCGGTTGTGACCGGTAAGATGCATCATAACATTTATCAGTCCCACAGTTATTATTATTATAGTTTTGTTAAACCCATTTTTTTTATTTTTTACCACTTTATTTAAATTTTTTATATCACGACATATAGAGAAAATTTTTTTAAGAAAATTTAAGTATAAAATTTTGAAACTAAGACTAATTAAATTATTTTAACGACTATACTTCACAAATCGTTGATTTAAATTTAATTTCAAAAGAGCACGTATTATTAGTCAAGTATAGTACTTAGGAGTAAAACCACAACTACACTTATAGCTTTTATAGATACCCAACTAATCTTTGCTTACACTAACTCAAAATTAATCTCTATCATATTCTCTTTTTTCGTAAATTTAAAATCTTTTAATAAAAGATCCGGCGAATGCATAGTCTAGTTTATAACATTAAGGACAAAGCTAAGAGCTCACAACACGCTCGCTCGAGACAAAATTTATTTCTTATTCTATCTCATCAGAAGTCAACATAGGGAGGATAAAAACAAGTTAATTTATTTTTTAAAAATTTCTAATTTTTTTCATTTTTTGGTTTTTTGGTGGTAAAAACGAGATTTCGTGTAAACACGGCTGCAGCACAATCAAATCGATAACCCCCCATTCTAGAATTGAACATTGTCCTTAATGTTTTCAGAAGGGTATCTACGTAAAACTAAAGCGTTTATTAAGTATGATTACAGATAAACGTATAGTCCGATAAGATTAGGATAGATGGATTCCTATAATCAACGCAAAAGGATTGAAGCTTCGAGAGAACGTAAGGACAAAACCACGAGCACAGAAGGCTTCATAACCCGGGAATCCTAGACATATAACACAACCCAACAAAACACAAGAAAGGAAATGGCGAGCCTCCTCACAACACACTTAATTCATTCAACTATTATTATATTCGGATAAGCATTTTAGGGGTTGCGCATCTCACAGAAGCGCTATTTTTGTTAACAGATCTTGATCCGACTCGATCCCCATACTTAAGCTGGTCAAGGAGGATAGAAATAGAGATACGGAACATCCAAGGTAGGAATGTTCCCTCCATAGAACATCATCGGGCTTTCAGAAAAAAATAGAAAGCTTAAGGCCCCGATGAGATAAGAGATGAATTTTGTCCTCATTTTTCGGATGAAAATGAAAGCAAAGTGTAAATCACAAATGACAAAGGGTGGGGTTGGGTGGTAAAAAGCTAGGCATATAGAACATAGTTTTCAAAAATATCCACTCCACCACTTATTGGCAGTCAAAACTCCGTACGGGCTCAAATTTAACATCAACCGGTAGGTTTATGCAAGAGACAAGGGGATTGATGCAACATCAAAATGAAATGACTCATTTTTAGAAAGTGAAGGAGAATCATTACTAAGAAATTCTTCAAGGAAAAGGATATCCCATTCAGAGTCATAGTTATCATTCTCAATGCCCGGTGGCATCGAGTCAGTCCGAAAAAAAATAAATCGATCTCACTCCCCATAAAGAGTCACATCTCAATGGGATAGGAGATAAAGAGAAAGATTTGATTATAGCATCAGAATATCAAATTAAATTCTTCCGTAGGTCGAGGAGATGAATTATAATACAATAATTTCTCAACAAGATGAACGTCTTCCTCAGGATCAAAGGTCCGCTTTCATTAATCCCAATGAAAATTAAATCATATAGCGAGTTCACACCAGAAGAACTCCTGAGAAGATAATCAAACTTATGAAAAAATAATCAAAGGTCTCGCTTAATCAAGGATTCTATAAGATCAACTCTGCATTAAATGAAGTGGATCTTATCTTAGTAGAAAAGATTTCTCATCAGAAAAGAGGGTCAAAAACAATTGAAATTTCTTTTCGGAACTCTCATCAAAAATGACTTGTCATCACTAGAGACAAATCGTTGTCATCATCAAAGAGAGGATTTAGAGACGGCTTAAAATCATTCACAAACGGGCACATTACACTCACATTTTTAATATCGATAAATCCTTGATAAAACCTCAGACTTACCTTGGGGTTTGGACCAAGGTTTCGTCACACCAGACTTTATTAATTCGTCCAATTCCGTTTCCAGAATAGTGCTAAGATGCTCATCCCCCATACTAAGAGAGTCCGTAATTGGAAAGTCGGGTGTGATTGCATCAAACGAAGTCCTTTCAAGAATTTGTTGAATTCTTTTAACTTCATCTGGAAAAAGTTCCTCGCTATCATCACCATCATAGAAAATGTCATGATTATAATAGATACGTCGCGTAGCTCGAAAGGATTAGTAATAATTGTAAGCACTTTTGGTCAAATGAAAAGTAAATATTAGAGACGGAGTGCTTAATAATAACAAAGTTAGCATGTAAAAATATGAGACAGGTGAAGCTTAGAAGGATAGCATAGTTCTTCAGCTAACAATTCTTGTTTTTCCTCAACTGCCTGTTCTTGTAAAAGAATAGGCTCCTGCTCACGTCGTTGACTCATTATTTCACAATAGGATTGCATCATTGTTCTTAATTCTTCGATACTTATCTCTTCAGGAGGTTGATGAATGTCAAAATACTGCAGGGGTTGGAATTGGTCAAAACTGGAAGAATCAGAATTATAGAAATTGGTTGACACTGAAAAGTCTCATGAGGACCCCCATAGTTTTCACAACAAAGATATTGTTGTAAGTTTGTGGAAATTATAATTCAAAGTTTGATTGAAACACAGGTCCTGATTGTATACAAACAGAACATGAGTGGACAATCGTACAATAAATGAGCATCGGTTCCACATAACCTCACAAAGAAAGCCTTGACAAAATAAATATTCTAACGGTCCTCCACTCCCGAAACAACTGCGTCGGTTGTATGACGACATTAAAATTAAACAGATAGGAGGGTAAGAGAAAGAGTTAAACGGATTAGAGGTTACGGAGAATATTTTTGGATTTTTATGAAAGATAAATATAAAAGAAAAATATTTTGGACCGAAGAAAGTAAAGTTGCGCGGAGCCTCAAGAAAAACGCACAAAGAACGAGAGTGGGGTAAGCGAGAACGTTTTTTAAAAACCTTTATCCTTTATGGTCGAAGTTCGTCGACCCAACCCTCCTTATACCTCTCTTATAGTTTGTAATCTAAAGGTGAGCCGGTTTCACAAGTGACATAACGATTGTTTTTGTTGTTTTTCAATTTTTTTGGTATTTTTTATTACTTGAAAATATTCACAAAGGAAAGCGATAACTTCACGGGGAAGGGTCTTCAAACACTAATCTTCAAAAGTAAACATGATAATCGCACACACCTCCCCGGCAGCGGAGCCAAAAATTGATTTGGTTCTTTAGTATATATAATATATAAGTAATATATATAACTAAATATCAATTAAATGGATAGTGTAAGTATTCCGTAAAGCTTATAGAATATTACTTTTACCCAAAGTAAAATCCAAAACCTTCCCGGGTCGTTTCCCGACGAAGCGTGAATTGAGAATCGAGTTTAAGTTAGTGATCGTGTGTTTGAATGATCAAAGATTTGGTTTGTATTCTATTTCTACTAATAATATGCAAAAACAAATAAACGCAAGTAAACAATGAAAGCAATTAAAGATCGAGCCTAAAAACGAAAGCAATTACGAATTTAAAAAAGATAACGGGAATCTAAAAAACGCGACTTAAAACTTAAATTATCAAATTTTAACCCTACAAATGCAAATTTAATTTTTAAAGGTCCTAAATGATAAAAAAAAAAAATTTAAAAAGAATTATATTTTTTTGACTTTTATTTAATTTATTATGAATTAAAAATTGTTTTAATCTAAATTAAGTATTAAAAATAGTAAACTAATTATAAAAAATCTAAAAAATTCAAGGAAAGTGCCTTGAATAGTTAAGATTCTATGAAAATTAAAAACTTGAAACTTGGCTGAAGAAATAAGCAATTAAAAAGCCCTTAAACTCGGATAAGTTAAAACTGAATGTAAGGTTAATTATAAAATAAAATAAAATATGAATGAAAAAGTCCCAAGGGCAGTTGGTAATGAGGGGTGGGTTAAAATGTTGAACTATTAAGGTTGAGGTCCCGGGTTTGAGCCTGGGGCGTGTCCTATAAATACGGTTCACATTTTTATATTTTGCTTTTTTTAAAAACTTTTACAAAGCTTTTTTAAAACACTGAAATAAGCATTTTAAAAAAACCAATTTTTTTTGAAAACCTCTAATAACACAGAAAAGAATGCAGTTTTAATCTGACAAATTTAAGCTTAAAAACTTTTAATAACACAAAAACCAAACTGTTATATAGCTTAAATACTAAATATGCGTAAGGACAACTACATAAAGCTAAAACAGATACACCAATAGACTTATTAAGCACTACTAAGCCTTATAAAGCAAACCAATAAAGCTGGAACTGCACAGAAACAAAATAAGCAGTTTAGGCCGAAGGGGTTATCAAAACAGTCCAAGAGGGGCTTTTTTAAGCACTAAAATAAGCTATCAAACTAATAAGCTCTAATCTAAAAACCTAAAACAGATCAAGATTGACCTACAAAGATTTAAAATAAGCAAGTAATAAGCATTGTGAACTACTTTTAACCTATGAAATAGCTTAATGAAAAAGACAGTTTGACTGTTTTGGTTTCTTTTTTTACAGTTTTAAAAATGACAAATGGCTTATGCAGCCTAAAATTCAGATAATAGCAATTGATCCATTAAAACACAAATAAAGCTTAAAAAGATAAGAACTCATACAAAAAATACCTGGCTAATCATTCAACTTTGAATTCAAAAGTTAATAACTCACCTAAAATTTAAGCTGTGAAAACTGAATTTTTAAAACTTATAAAACTTAGTGCATACAAGCATTGACAAATTTAGAACCAGAATTCAAATCAACCTTTCCTACCAAAACAAACTTAGTTCTACTGCATTATGAACAAAATTTAAGCATAAACTAAAACCTTAAATGCATTACTTATCAACATGAACAAACTGAGAACCTTAGATCTATGTTTAAAACAGCAGACTTAGCATTTAATTATCCTAAACTCAAAACTCCATAAAACTTGATCAAAAATCCTTGTTAAAACTTAATCTAAGACTATTTAAGATCAAATCAAAAGTGGATTTTACAACCTAAAGTGCACAAGCAGCATTAACCATTAAGTTAATATTGCCAGCCAAACACCCCTTTAAGTTTCTAAATCTTAATTTTAGCTTATAAAAGTCTCAAATAAGCAATGGAAACCTCAAAACCAGATAAAGATAGATATATAAGCCATGATTAACATTATAAAACCATAAATATAGCAGAATCAAATAAGCAGTTTAAGACTAAAAATAAGCAGTTTAAATCAAACCTCACCAAAAGGACTTCTAAGCCATGAAAATGAATCAAATGGCAACCACTATGACTAAATAAAGCACGAATTTAAAAACAATGAAGCAACAGAATAAGCAGAAGCCAATAAGCAAACAGTAAAATAAGCTGTAAATAAGAGAGAGTGAAAACTAACAAAAGCCCTTGCTCTAACTGGGCAAAACTGCTCAATAAAAGCTTAACTAAGCAAGCTACCAGCATTAATAAATAAGGTGGTAAGATCCATAAGCCCATCCTTTTGGCTTTAATCCTCCATAAAATAAGCTTTGGTATTTAGTAGTGGATAACTTGATGAAACAGTAAACTTTAAGTAGAACAGATTATAAGAGCTTTATTAAGATGAAATTTAGATAACAAAAAAGCTTTTAACAGAATTTTAAAGACAGATTTAAGTAGAAAAACAGAATTTCATTAAACTTTTAAAGGGTTACAATACTTGGAAATGAAAAATACAATAAGCAATAAGAAATAAGCTTACAAATGACAGAAATTAAACATACACTACTCCCCTTTACAAAAAACCTAGCCTAATTTAATAAAAAATAAGAGTGCAGGTCTTGAACTGTGTTTGTTGTGTGAGAGAAAATAAATTTTCATCCCTAGCCTAAACCATTCCTTCTTTGGCTCCAAGTAAATAACACCACAGCCCTTGATTGATCTTGTATCTTCAACCAATGAAAAAGTTAGAGATTTTTAAGTTGGCATCCCTTCTTGGCACTACTGTGATGTAGGATAAGTGGGTATGAGTGGGTTTTTTGGGAAGAGAAAGTGAGAGTGATGGGATAAAAGAGATGGATGAATAGTTATTTGGGATAATGAACTGGTAATGGCGGGAATTGGGTTTTAGGATAAAGGGGCTAACGGGGTTAGGGCGAGGGTTATGTTGGGCTTTTACTTGGGCCGGGTTAGGATTTAGGAATGGATAAATGATTTAGGCTTATGATATGGGCTTTGATTTAATAAATAAGCTTAATGTGCTGACTTGGCCCATTGTGGGTTTGTGCCCATTAAGATAAACACGTCTTTGACTTCGATCTTTCACGCTCTTTCCATTCCTGTGTTCAGGTTTATTATGTTACATATGTATCTGAGGCTTACTTTGTGCAGGATGATGATGTTGCGTAGTAGGTTGACTCAGGAGCAACTGTGCATGTGTGTAAAGATAGATGCTGGTTCAAGACCTATGAGTCACTGAATGATGGATCTATTCTTCACATGGGAAATGAGTCAACAGCCCTGGTGCATGGACGTGGTTGTGTAGATCTTAAGTTTAGTTCTAGAAAGATTGTTTCGTTGTTGAATGTTTTACATGTTCCTAATATAAGGAAGAATTTGGTTTCTAGTAGTGTTTTGAATAATTGTGGTTATAAACAAGTGATTGAATCTAATAAATTTGTTTTATCCAAATATGGTGTGTTTATTGGTTTTGGTTATCTAAGTAATCATATGTTCAGGCTTAATATTGTCAATGATAATATTGGTTCAGCCTTCATGTCAACCTCTAAACTGAATGATTCAATCCTATGGCATGCTAGACTGGGCCATGTCCACTTTAAGAGGATGCAAGATATGTCTAAGGATGGGTTAATCCCAGCTTTTGACATGGACACTGAAAAGTGTTAGACTTGCATGCTGACCAAAATAACTAAGAAACCATTTCAAAATGTAAAACATAAAACATAAAACTTAAGTTTTAGAGCTGATCCACAGTGATTTATGTGATCTGCATGCTACTCCTTCATTGGGGAATAAAAAGTACTTTGTGACATTTATTGATGATGCTTCTAGGTTTTGTTATGTTTATTTATTACATTCAAAGGATGAAGCATTAGATAAATTCAAAGCATTCAAAACTGAAGTTGAATTACAACAAGGATCCCTGATCAAAAGATTCAGGACTGATAAGGGAGGTGAGTTCATGGATAATCTGTAATTTCAGTCTGTTGGTATTATCCATGAAATGACTGCCCTTTATACTCCACAACAAAATGGTATGTCTGAAAGGAAAAATAGAGTACTAAAAGAAATGGTTAATTGTATGTTGTCATACTCAGGACCGAGTCAAGGGTTCTGGGGTGAAGCTATGTTAACAGCTTGCTATTTATTAAATAGGGTTCCTAATAAAAGGAACAGGATTACCCCATATTAACTCTGGACTAAAAGGAAACCAAACCTTAACTACCTCAGGGGTTGGGGGTTGTATGGCAGTTGTCAGACTCCCTGATCCAAAGCTAAAAACTTTGGGTGAAAGAGGCATTAAATGCATCTTTGTTGGATATGCTAAGCATTCCAAGGCTTTTAGGTTCTATGTTATTGAACCTAATAAATCAGTTTCAATTAACTCAATAATTGAATCAAGGGATGCAATATTTAATGAGAATAGATTCTCTTCAGTCCCTAGACCAAGTCTTAAGATTCCTAATGGAACTGGAGACATTGGTGGTTTAGTAGTCCCTGAAGAGGTCACTGAAAAGGTTGTTCAGCAACCTAAACCTAAGCTTAGGAAAAGCAAAAAGAATAGGACTCCAAAGAACTTTGTACCTAAATTTCAATTATACTTGATTGAAGGGACAAGGGGTGAGGTCTCTGACCAACACTCCTATTACTTTAATGTTAAGGATGATCCCAAAACATTTGATGAAACAATGAAGTCTCGGGATGTTGTTTTCTAGAAA
>BQNB010085387.1:9129-23893 GCA_026074375.1 Tanacetum coccineum | reverse complement strand
AATGGTCATAGCCATTGCTTGAACACGTCTAGGTTTCACCCGTTCCTTCCTACTTAACGCATCAGCCACCACATTCGCCTTACTAGGATGGTAGCAAATCTCACACTCATAATCACTAAACAGCTTGATCCACCTCTTTTGGCGCATATTCAACTCCTTTTGGTTGAAAATATGTTGAAGGCTCTTATGGTCCGTGTAGATAACACTCTTCGTGCCATACAAGTAATGCCTCCAAGTCTTAAGAGCAAACACGACAGCTCCCAATTCTAGGTCATGTGTTGTATAATTCTTCTCGTGAATCTTCATTTGTCTCGATGCATAGGCGATTACCTTGCCTCTTTTCACGAGCACACAACCTAGTCCTTGATTCGATGCATCGCAGTAAACTACAAAATCTTCAATTCCGTCCGGTAACGACAAGATAGGAGCATCACACTTATTATTCTTCAAGGTCTGAAATGATTCTTCCTCTTTTTCGCCCCACTCATACTTTTGGTTTTTCTAAGTTAGCAAAGTAAGGGGTTTAGCAATCTTGGAGAAATTCGCGATGAAACGCCTATAATAACCAGCTAATCCCAAAAACGATCGAACTTCCAACGGCGTTGTAGGAGCTTTCCAATTCTTCACTGCCTTTATTTTACTTGGGTCCACATGAATACCACTATGGTTGACCACGTGTCTAAGGAAATGCACTTCCTGCAGCCAAAACTCGCACTTAGAAAACTTCGCATACAGCTTCTCCTTTCTCAATAACTCTAACACCAACTTCAAGTGAACTTCATGCTCTTCCTTCATCTTTGAGTAGATTAGAATGTCATTGATGAAGACAATGACAAACTTATCTAGATACGGTTTGCACACCCGGTTCATTAAGTCCATAAAGACCGTTGGTGCATTGGTTAACCCAAATGGTATAACTGTAAACTCAAAATGTCCATATCTTGTTCGAAATGCGATCTTTGGAATGTCATCCTCATGCACACGTAGCTGATGATATCCTGATCGAAGATCTATATTAGAGAAATAACACGCTCCTTATAGCTGATCAAATAAGTCATCGATCCTAGGGAGTGGATAATGGTTTTTAATAGTTATTTTATTCAGCTCCCTATAGTCGATACATATACAAAATGATCCATCCTTCTTCTTCACGAATAACACAGGTACTCTATACGGCGAATGGCTAGGTCGTATAAAACCCTTGTCTTGCAACTCTTGAAGTTGCTCAGACAATTCTTGCATTTCTGAGGGTGCCAACCGATATAGAGACTTCGCGACCGGCGTCGCTCCAGGAACTAAATCAATACGGAACTCAACTTGTCGCTGTGATGGTAGCCCCGACAAGTCTTCCGAAAACACATCAGTAAAACCTCGCACCACGGGTATATCACTTATCCTAGGTTCATCTACCTTAGCGTTCATTAGGGATTTGGCGGCTTTCCAAATACGTTCCCCATGAACTCAAAGTATCCCACCCTCTTTTATAGGTATCTCTACTACCTTCTCATGACACACTATAACAGCCTTATTCTTGGACAACCAGTACATCCCCACAATCACATCAAAACTTCCATGACCCAACGGTATCAAGTCTATAGTGAACAAGGGATTTCCTAGTTCTAGTTTGCAATCACGAATAACCCTATCAACTTCTACACTCTTTCCATCAGCTATTTCTATCGCATAACCAGGGTTTAAAATACAAGGTTCCACATTTAGCAAAGGCGCAAACTTATTAGAAATAAAACTAAAATCAGCTCCAGAATCAAAAAGAAGAGTAGCAAATTAATTGTTTAGAGAGCATGTACCCGTCACAACTCTGGGATCCTGAAGAGCCTCTACTGCATTTCCATTAAATGCCTTTCCTCTTGCTTAGTTCCTATTGTTTCGGGTGTTATTGTTTCCCTCCAAAGCCAACGGGTTCCTTGTCTGACCAGTTGCTTGTTTCAACGTAGGGCAATCATAGCGAAGATGGTCTAGACTTCCACATTCATAGCATGCCCTCTGATTCTGCCCCATCTTCACCGCATTCACAGGCGCCACTTGCCTAATCAGTGCCCAACACTGTCTCACAAAATAACCCGGTTTCTGACAGTTATAGCACAGCTTAAGTCATTCCAACTCATACCAATTGTAGCTTTACGGCCTTTCTCTTAGACTTGTGTGTTCCACCAAGTCAAAACTTTGTTCACAAAACAACTAGCAGCATACCTCACTCTCTGGTTCGCAGTACAACCACTATTTTCAAACACCAACTCCATCTTTTCTATCCAATGGGTAAAGTGCTACTGCACCACCCTTTCCATCAAACTCCTTAGGGTTACAAGCAGTGAAAGTCTTGTAGGAACATCCATCGTTCCCACCATTTCCATTTCCTCCATTCCTATTGTTCACATTAGCAGTCACTTGAGTGACGATCTGAGGAATGATATTCTGCAACTGCTGCGCAATTATTGTAGCAATGTCGGGATTGGGTTCTGGGCTCGCTTCCGGGGTTGGGTTTTGACGCGTAGGTCGAACCATGTTTCTATAAATGAAAGGAATAATATACATTAAATAGGGAAACATGAATTTCGATCCTATACTTCTATAATAGTATATATATACATACTACTATCATAATACTATACACCAATGTGTTAACACAAATCAATGTAATCATACTTGCAAGTCCACTTGTGCTGGGGCGCGTGAATAATTATGTTGGCCACCATAATTATAGAGGCTCCCTAGCACAAACGTACTCCTCCTATGATGACACTTCTTAGTTTAACACAACATTCACATACGATTCATTTAATCACATAATAGCACATAAGGAACAACTTCAACTATAACTCCATCCATTTCATAAAATACTAAATCAATATCTAATATTCGAAAATAACAATTCCTAAAACATGGTTCTAAACGTCGAAAGGAAAAGAAAACAAACTAAATCATATCAATCACTTAGGGCAATACGGACAGTCGCGGAACGTGCGGTCGGGAATAGCTTTAGCTGTCTTCTTCAACTTCTTACACTTAGGCTTACTTCTTGCGGTGGACTCAAGATCCGATTCTACCTCCTTATCGGATGCTTCATATCCTAGAGGCTCATTCTCACCCTCAATCAACCAACCATTCATGTTGCCTTCTCGTTGGGGCAGTCGATGCGGAGCAAATTCATTCCTTTGGAGTTCGGGGTGATCAACAAATCCATACAGGTCATAAGGCTTAGGTTGCTCACTTGGCTCCTCTTCTTCTTCAGACGAATGGTATCCTGGAAACTTAGAGATTTCTCCATCTTTTGAAATCATCGTCATCTCCCTTACTAGGATCCATTTTCCTCCTACTTGTTTCTTAGTCAACTTAGCTTCAATTCGGCTGCGGGGATACAGAAGAATTTTTTTGAAGATTCTGACTCTACAGATTCGTTATCTTCATCCCAAGCTTCATCACTGGATCAGCGCTTGAGTCCAGTTGCGAAGGCAGTTCCCTAATGGAATTTCCTATGGGAATGGGAAGGCATAGCTAACTAATAACGAGGCAATACACACTAAATCAGCTATGGGTAGGCAACAAAACTAAGGCGATAACTTAACAAAATAGGAAATATAAAAGCTACGCAAAATAGAGGGGAAGCATAGCAGTTATAAAAATAAACACTTAAGCCCTAAATGCATCTACATGAAGGACCCCTAGGTTATAGTCTAGGCTCAACCACCTACTTCTCTATAACCAAAGGCTCTGAGGTATAACCAAAAGCTCTGAAGTATAGACACGCGCGACGAGAAAGGGAATCATCACAACACATTGGCGTCTATATAGAGAAACTAAAACATGCATAAAATACAAGGTATAGACACGCAGTGTCATGAAAATACCCAAACACATCAACAAAATCCAAAAGGCATCTGACATTGAAATGAAGGCAGTTCATGCCAACGTCATGACATGCAAACATTCATACATCCTAACAAAGCAAAACAATTAACATTCATCATCCAAAACAAATAACGAAATCTAGATAACTAAACTTCGCCAGCTGCCTACGGTCCATCTAGCCACTTTTCCTAACTTTAATCTCATCCTGCTGAATACCTGAAAATGATGCTTATACGTCAACAC
Source organism: Tanacetum coccineum (assembly GCA_026074375.1). Taxonomy (NCBI): domain Eukaryota; kingdom Viridiplantae; phylum Streptophyta; class Magnoliopsida; order Asterales; family Asteraceae; genus Tanacetum; species Tanacetum coccineum. Next base: position 19,783 of record BQNB010085387.1, on the reverse strand, counting down.
AATAGTTGGTGAGAAACATAGGTTTTCAGACACACATATTTAATCTGTTTCCAAAACAATTTAACCAATTCCTGTAATTATAAAACAATACGCTTGCACGGCAATTATGCTAACTAACATACAAGCTAACATGAAATTTAATCAAATCAAACACTCAAACACCAAGCAGACGACCTCAATCGCTCTTTGATTATACCAAATCTCTTTCCCTCTAGCTCAGGCCATGGATAACCGCAAGTAACCTTCCTAACTAGGCCACACATCAATATCACATCACATAACATGTAGCACCTAACGCATATCAGTCACATAATAGTCCACGCATTTACACTAACACACATTTATAGGAATTCAAAACATATTTCAATACTTGCATTATTTCCATCCCAAGTTTAAAAACAATTTAAAAAGTGGGACTATGTAACTTACCTATCACGCAACTATACAAATAAATAAACACGGTTACACGCGACCAAGTTAAAAGCTCTAGTCCATGTAACACACATATGACGGATGTCTAAGGGTGTGATTAACCATCATGGGTTACCCTGACACCATGCCTAACCTTAACCACTACATTAACTCATTACACTAGTTAACTACAATTTGTTTAAAAGTGAAGAATTTTAGTGTAACTTTACCCTCTTAAAACCCTTACTTGTTGACCTTCATAAATTATAGCAAAAATCACCTAAGTTCATTTATGAGTTTACTAACTACCTTATGATTCTCAATTACTCATTACATGTGCAACTATCCCAAATTAAATCAAACTTCAAAACTATCCCAAATCGGATCTGATTGCACACTAAAAAGTATGGCCCTAATTACCCTACTTAGACACACAACTAGAAGCTCTACTTCTAGGGTTTCTTTATATACATATAGAAATTAATCAATGTATATTGGCTAATCTTAATTCCACTTTTAAGTTAGGGTTTTACCCTCCTAAACATGACCTAAATCTGACCCGTATTCACTGTTTTGACAACTTTTCTTGTAACCAATATTTAACCAACTTCCAAAACTCCAAATCAATCGAGGCCGGACGTTTTGAAAAATAGACTCTTTGAACTACAATTTAGGCTCTAGAATCATATCAAAACACGTTTTTAACATCTAGATATCATTAGTTGAACACAACCCTAAATTCTGCTCAACTCTAAATCATGAATTAAAGCGATCTAACTCTAACCACTTACACCAATAAGATCCTAATTAAACCCTAAACGTTCTAGCATGATTAAAACATCTTTAATTACAGAAGTTTTAAAAACCCTAATGATCCATCATATTAATTTTTACATGATTTTAAGAAAGATTAAACAAAAGCTTAATTGAAACATGCCTAAACCTTGATTCTTGCAACACTAAATCACCAACTTGTTCTTGATAAAAAAAATATTTTTTTCTTTTTCTTCTTGATTGAGGGTTCGGCGATCACAAGGGAGAGGGGAGAGAAAAAGTGATTTAAGGTTTTATTAATTTGGTATTTATACTAATAGAATCCTAATTGTAATCAAATTAGTTTTTTTTCTTTTATCCCAAACCGGCCGAACACCCCTCTAATTATATATATTTTTTATTTTTTTTATTTAATTATTTATTTACTAATTATCTTCATTACCTTATGTTTTCATGAAAACCTAAGCTAATTTAGATAAACCTTTTTACATAAACGCAACTTACTAAACTTTCTAAAAATAACTCTTCATTTCACATTTCACTTCCTATATTTAAAAAGTCTACCCTAATTCTTCAAATTGTACTCACTTAACTTATTTCCATCACAATACATTTTCTATAAACGCTTAACACAAAATCATTCAACTATTGACGTAGCAATGCATGCTATACGTCATTACTTTTCCATTATCACTATTCGCGAACGAATGGAATACTTATCACTAAACACAAACACACTCAAAATGAGATGATCATACACCTCAAAACGATATCATGCACCTATTCAAACCACTTAGCACACATAAACTACACATAGCACACAAGAATCACACAAAATAAACTCTTAGCCATTTCTAAAGGTTTCACTAACCTGATTAAATCACGGATGTTACTAGTGGATGAGTTCCTAGCCATCTGGATCAGATCTGATGAGGAATCAAAAAGTACGCCAGTGTTACTTGTTGTTGGGAGATCTAAGTTTCTGATTGAGACAAAAGATACAAAATAATGAAACAATGGAGAACTAAAATTAGCATTATGGGATTTTGAGACTAGAAGTCAAACATTAGTTATTTTCTCTTTCAATGCGGCGACTCAAACTCATCGATGCGCAATTGCTGATTGGAGAGATTAATTACGCTGAAGTTTATGCGGATTTAGTTTCCTAATTATTTAGTCAACCATATTAAATACATTGACTATGTATTTATAAAATTGTTGATTGGAATTAATTTTTTTGGTAAAGTTTATGGTCTCGCTCTAAATAAAGAGATCATAGACAATGTTTTATATATCCTCAAGGATAGTTTAAGCTCTCCTCAAGAGAGTCTATGTAAACTACGTTGTTTGTGTGTTTTACACACAGTAGTTAGTTAGTTAATAGTTATTTAGTTAATAGTTAGTTAGTAGTCTCAAAGTATAGATTTGGGGCAAGATGGAAACGTATGATAATAAAACCTTGTTTAATAATATACTGTTCTTATTATTCTGCTGTGCATATTTATATTATCTGTATAAACACTATCCTGAGATGGGCTTAATAGAGATCTCCACAATTGGTATACAGAGCCTGGTGGGGGCGGGGGGGACTCGTAGATATCTAGGACTTACAAGGATTCTATGTAGAGTCGATTCTATGGAGGAGGTATTGATTCAAGGTGCTTATTCGGTCCATATAAGTCAAGAGTTGATGATGTTAGTAGGGTTTATGCTGCCAATACGTCATTTGCTACTGCCTGAATTTTTGGATTTAAATGCTACTGCTTCCTGTGTATTAGTACTGCTAGGTTTAAAAGCAGATACTACTGTTTGGTCTGATGTGTTTGTACTGCTAGTATTAAATGAGTTTGTACTGCTAGCCTTATGCGATAACGGATAACACACAGCTTGGTTCTCGGATGGGACAAAGATTTAATTAAATTGAAAAAGATTGTTTTTGGATTTATTGAAGATGTGGAGTACGCAAGAAGATTGATTATCATTTATTTGATGTTGTTGTGGAGTTTCACAGGTGCGTTGTTCTTATTCAAATATTAAAGTGGGTGTTATACACTTAAAATAACTTGGTTCGTTTTCATAATGGTGTTGACGAAGACTTGGAAGAATACTTGCTATGTCGTGATTTTTCTTATGATGCTCTATGCGCACATTGGCTATCACTTAAAGGAGTTACGTTGTAGTGCTCAGTGTCTCATTTAATAGGATAAATGAGGATTCTTTCAAGAGGTTGTGGTCTACTTATACTTCTTGGTTCAGTATAAGTTTGGAGTCACGTAGATAACAGACATAGACACAAGTTTGAGTATTAAATTCTTCATAAATTCGTAATACTCAGTTTTCTTCAATTGTAACACTAACAAAAAGGGGGGCCTACTGATTGAGATGTTCATGCACAGTTTCAGGGGAAGGTCATTACTACTGCTAGTCATTATTAATATTGCTAGTTTAAAATTTCTACTGCTTGAGTTCATTATTTATGTTGAACTTCATAGGGGGTAATTTGAGTCAGTGGAAAGCTTGGATTAAAAGTTTTGATATATGATTTGAAGTTGTAAAGTCTAAAGTTGCTTATATGTCTCCCGCTATTGGATGAAGACAATAAAGGAGAAGAAGTATATATGATTAGCTACTTATAGATCATGTGGTGGCATTGGAAGGAGATTGATAACCTTTAGTGGGAATGATTCTTAAGTTAAGGGGAATCACGTTTACAAAGCAAGATTGTTTCATTCATGGAGGATCCATGATCTCAATTTTCTAGGGGAAGTTCGTTGCAAGACATTTGTTTCGTTTTGTCATCATGTCAAATAGGGGAAGATTGTTGGGATTTTACAAGATTGATGAGGACAAAAGAACAAAGATTGAAACAGAAGAACTAATTTGCATTATGGGTTTTTAGAAGACTTGAAGTCAGAAACATGTAGTTATCTGTCTCATTCTCTATGAGTCAGAAAACAATCGATTTATGCTGATTGGAGATTAATTACAACTTGAAGTAATGCTGATTTAGTTTCCTATTATTTAGCACCATAGTAAATACGATGGAATTAAGAATTTATACAATTGTCTGATTTGGAATTAATTTCTTTGTTGTAAGTGCTTATGGTCTATCTCTATATAAAGATGATCATAGAGCCACCATAGTTTTTATATTCCAGATATTTTAGAGGCTCTACCAAGAGGTCTAGTAAACGTGTGTGTGTGTACACAGTAGTTAGTTAGTTAATAGTTATTTAGTTAATAGTTAGTTAGTAGTCTCAAAGTATAGATTTGGGGCAAGATGGAAACGTATGATAATAAAACCTTGTTTGATAATATACTGGTCTTATTATTCCGCTGTGCATATTTATATTATCTGTAAAACATATCCTAGATGGGCTTAAAAGATCTCCACAAAATAAACAAAACTTCATTGGCAAATCTATAAAATTACACACATACACATACGAGTCATCTCTTTTTCTGAATCATATCTCGATCTCACACTCTCTCTCTAAAATTTCACACTTTATCTCGTTAATTTTTCACACATATCTACATTATATTTCTCTCTAATCAAACCACTACACCTTTATCTCATCATAATCAAATTGTTAATATATTTTACCACATCTTAAACCTTTAAATCACAATCAAATTGTTACAACTCAGACCCATCGCATCATAAACGGCCTCGTAAGTTATTTATGAACCTTAATTTTTTTATTGCATCTTTTTATTGGTTTTGGTTTGCTAAAATCTTTTTTTTATCAATTTAAGTTCATTTTTTGAATATGATGCAGTAGACTTTCAAATATGTTAGAAAGTGTGTGTATGTGTATGTTTGTGTATGTTTTCTTCTAGATCTCGAACAAAATGTAGAAAAAATAGATATAAAACGTGTTTAGAAAAGTTGCATACAATGTGTTTGATAAAATGGCTCAACTAGAATTTATAACTATGATGTAGTTGTTTTGAATGTTGATGCATTTGTATATCATACTATGATGCAGTAGGTTTTTATTTTAACTGTGATGCAGTAGGTTATTTGTGTTTGTATGTTTGGTTATTTTAACTGTGATGTGGTATAATAATGATTGTAATGCAGTAGGTTTATAAGTTTATGTGATATTAAAGTAATGATTCAGTAGGTTTCTAAGGTTATTCATGTGAGATTTCGTATTTCCAGGTAAATAAATTTATTATATTTTATTTCTATTTTTACCATTAAGTAAAATTTTTACTTTTACTTTTATCCAATTTGGCAAATTTCCGCATTATTAGTCAAGTTTGAGTCGTGATTGAGATTTTGTTTCCGTCTCCTTGTCTAGCGTAGTTAATATTTCCATTGTTCACCTCTAAGGTTTTATAATCTTTATTTTAATATTTTAGTTTAACTTGCGTTTTCATCAAACTTTGCTAAACCTCGCATTTTTACATTCAAACTACACCTTTTATTATTTAACCAACACCCCTTACTTTAATTAAATCAACACAAAATAAAAATCAAAAAAAAATTTATAATTACTACCCTATAGCCCTTATAGCCGACCATAAAACACACACACTCTCTGTATATTTATTTTTCCCCATAAACACAATCATTTCAAGTTTACATGCAAATCTCACCATAAAGAAAAGACCATCCATTTCCCTCCTCCACCACCCTTGGAGCTGCCGGATTTCTACCACCACCGCCGCCATACCAACAACTTTTTCTTGCTCATTTTATCAATCACATCATGTTTCCTTGCAAAGTTTGCTCAAGATTGGAGATGATTTGAATGTGTATTGGTCCTTTATTGCAAGATTATTGTTGGTGTTTTTTATAAATCAAGTGAGTATTTATTATTTGGGTGAAGTAGAAGCTTTGTTATTGAATGTTTTAAGGGTGTTCATTGAAAATTCAAGCCTAGTTCCTAAGGGTTTGATTGTGTTGATTTTCTTGTTTTAAACATCTCCTAGTAAGGTTTAATTTCTATCCTTTGATTTCTTTTATATTTTGGTCCATTCAAAAGTTTATTAATTTCTGGAAATCTTAAGTATTTTGTGTAAGTTAATGTGTTAATATATCATGTATGGCATTGTATAGAATTTTGAGGTGTTAGGATTGAGGTTTGGATGGATTTTGGATAAGTTCATAGGAGTAGTTTTAGATCAGCAGGTTGTAGCCTAAATTACGAAATATTTTTGGTCTTAGCATACTTGGAAAATTTGATTTAATGATATCCTTAGGTCTTAAGTGTATGTGGTAATTGGATGGAAAATCATCTCCTCCCGATGAGTGAGATACGTCCGTTTTACTAAAACGTGTCGAATCAGACCTAGTTGTAGAAATTGGGGCATAAGTTCAGGTTTTTGTGCAAACATTTTGTAAAATAATCATGTTATCAGTATAGGACTTCCAATAAAGAGTCACCTCCAATTGGTTTCACTTAAAAAGCTATTGTAGTTTTCAAATTGTGTCCGTTTCCGTAAGCTACAAAATGTGTCACTCTTTGTTTGGGATTGTTTTCAAGTGTTGTATAGAATTGAGTGTATAGGAAAACTTTTGACTTAGGAAGTTCTGGAAAAATCAATATTTACCTAGATATGTGTCTTAGGTACTTGTAGCCATTTGGATGGAGTGTTAACTAATCCGGATGATTGAGATATGGGTATTTTACTAAAACAGGTCATTTTGTGCAAACTAAATTTGAAACCTTCATAAGTCCAAAATTTTCTATACTAGCAGCCAAATTACTAAAACTGTAGCTTCTAGGTATTGAGTCAACTTAAATTTTTCCGCATATTTCATCATCATCGGAATTACAGATTAGGAGATATGTTAAAAATGGTAAAGGTGTAAAATTCAGAAAATGGCCTGCACTTGTAGTAAGGGGTAAATTAGTAATTTCACTTGGGTTCTGGAAATTTTGGACAGCGGGGGCCACATTTCTGGAAAAATATACTTTTAATGCCACCTGTACGTGAAAACCTCATGTTTATATCTATTGTGGATTATAAATGACACGCTTTCAAAGAGGGGTAAAATTTCAGAATTTTGTAAATAAAAGGTTTAGATCGACGTAAAAGCTAAGGTGAACACTTGTAAGAGAATTTGGTTAAAGCTTAAACTAGAGACACGTCTTAAGGATGATATTAGTTCAGATGTGGACTTGGGTTTTGAGTGGTTTGGACCCATATAAGTTAGGACACAATGCCATACTTGTTTCGTTAAAAAAAATGTTTTATCCAAATTCATTTCAATTTCAATTCAAATGGTGTGAGTATTTGTCGGTTAATTTTTCTAAATCGCGTCTTTTATTTAGGTCGCACGTAGGGTATCCGATTACTTCAGCTCCTATCTTGTTATTTTTTCCGAATCGCTTAAAGGTGAGTTCATAGCCCTCTTTTAATTTTTGAACGCAAGTACTTTGAACTGTATGCTATCCTGATTATTGTCTGATATTAATGCCTAAGTCCCTTATCTACTACTTAAGTCCCCTGTTTATCATGAATTGTCAGTTGCTATTGTAGTGAGCACAAATGTTGTGGATAGATCTATCGGGACTAACAATCCCCGTCTACTTTATGGTTTTTTTAGATAACCATGTGACGCATTTAACATTTGAGGTATCCTTGGGGTTATAGCAGTATACCCTACTTTTATTGGGGAAAAAATCTTGTTAAGGTGTCGTTGTCATGAGCTTAGAGCATTAATAATTACTTTGACATGAATGAATTTCATTGTCACCATTTATTTAAATCTTGCGTTCATTCATTTTATTTATATAAACCTGTAGATTCACTCAACAATTCGTTGACTTTTTAGCATGTTTAAATCTCAGGTCCAAATGTGTGATTTTTTGGATGGGAGCCGCGTGGAGATGCTGAAGATGAATTCTGTGTTTTCTTTATTCGATGCTAAATTATTAAACTTATTTTTATTAACCCGTTGTTAACTTTTGAATCTATGTGTTGGAACAACTCTTGTGGACTTTTATGTCATGTTGTAAACTTTTAGGACCAATGTTGCAAACTCTGATCTTTATGAAGCATCGAATGAACTTTATTTTAAAACGCCCATTTTTAGGTCGTTTCCTATTACTTGATTGTTGTGCTATGACGTTGCACCCCAAATGTTATCGTCCCGTCCTTGTTGTCAGATTTTGGGGGTGTGACATATTTCAATGTAGTTCAATGTAGCTTTTATTAAAATTAAGTTGTATATGTTAATTAGCACATTAGTTAGCTTAGTTGACTTTTAGTTTAACTTGTTCTTGTATAATTACCCAGTTATGTAATCTTTGTCATTAGTGAAATGAAGTAATTTTTCACCATTTCTCTCATTTGTTAAGTTTCTCAATACATACTAAGAAACTTTTCATTCTCATTTCCTCCTAAACCACCACACCATACTAACGTACCATATACAGAACGTTAAAACCAACACATAAGCACTCCAATGCATATGAATATTGCAGTGTCATTTGTACATTTCGTCCTAAAATTTTCATTAAAACTAGAGTACTCTTAGCCCCATTTGATTGCAACTCCATCATCAGTAAACTGACAACAAAAAAATTTAGAAGGCCTAATTATTATAACAGGATCACTATTACCATAAGCTACATTTCTATTATACAGTTTCACGATCCCATAAGATAATTCATAACCTTTGAATAACCTCATGAAAACTAATGAGCTGCAACCTGGGCTCTTTACATTACAAACTAAATTGGATACTACATTTGAATCATTATAGAGGATCACTATCACCATAAGTTTGAAAACCTCTGAAACCACTAGAGTTGCAACCTCTGGAGTTGCATAAAATTTGTTCCAAATCTCATCGACTATGATATCAAACCAGGAATCATCTTCCTTCCAATTTGTCTTCACATATTTAGCAACAACATAGTCCATTATTTCATCATTTACTTCAACTTTGTCCAATCGGTATCTTTCATTGTCATATCTAGATAACAACAATTTTGGGCAAAATAAATAAAATAAGGCAAACACAAATTAAAATTACAAACTAATTTATATGCATATTAATCTACACAAACACAAATATACAAGTTGATACTCACTTTAATTTAGGGGATTTGTGAAGATGATTCGTTTGGAAGTCGTCTATGAACCCTAGACTTTTAAGGGTGGGCGATTTTTTTTATTTGGGAAAACTGAATTGTGTGTATATGATCTGGTATTAATTGATTTGATAGTAGGCTAATTAAAGGCGGGGAAAAAAATAATGTCACGACATAAATCGTCCCTGAATGTTGTTGGTTACATACAAAATTGCCCTCACGTGAATTGCACATGAGGGGTGTAGGTTGACCACTAACGAAAAAAAGTCAAAAGGACCTATGGCGATAAGAAATGCACAACAATGGGGATGGATGATAGACTTTTTGCGTTTTTGGGACTAATTGCCTATTTTGGGTATAACCACATGGTCGATTGAAGTAGTTTACTAATAGTTATGGAGGTTTTTACTATTTTGATGGCAGAAATGCGTAATTTTTATGGACATGCGATTATCGTACAAAAGCAATACGCGGGCCTAAATGCACCGAAAAAAATAAAGCAATCTCGGACGCCTCCTGGGTCATTTGATAAGATTTTATTAGATATAACATTTTTTACACGAGATAACCCAATAATAAAGTAGGGTAACTCTCAATACCGTCTTCCACAATGTTGGAGAGATTTTCAAAGATAAAGATGTTAACCACTTGATTAAAGTCATTCTCTTTTACGAGATAACCCGATAATAGCTAGAAAATAAATGTGATAAAAACAGTTATTCATTTGATGATTCATTAACGAAAATCTTTCAGTTTTATAAGGCGGCATCATGCTTTTCATTTGAACTTAGTGCAAGTATTCAACGTCGACAAATATACATAAATTATTGGTTCAAACTTTGTGACAAGTAATAATGCGTGTGACGGTGTTTGCCGTATAAAAACAAATGTGCAAAATGCAATGTAGTCAAACCGAGTTGACTAGTCTTATTCCGGCCTCCAACTAATACTTTGACTTTGGACGGTGGTGATTTGGCATCCAAAATCTTCATAACCTGTTGAAAGCTTTCCGTTAAGAGTCTTAAGATCTTATCGATACTTTTTATTTTCGTTCTTTAGATAAGATATAGGAAAATGAGATTGTTAAGTAAAGCTATGCCATATGTTAATACGGGATTAGAATCCTTTCAAGTTGAGTCAAACATGATACATCATGTTCACCAATCACACATAAGTTAAATGAATAAACATTTTTCTTTTAATAAAATTCAAGGGCCCACTTATTTATCTTCATTCACAATAAACTTAACTTTACCAATCATGTTTGACTACAACTTTAGAGGATCTTTTTCCGTTAATACGTATTGATTTTTTGGTGTCTTGTTTTGTTACATGCACATTTTATCACTCGTATATGTGATTTAGCCATTTAATAAGAGAGGTGATTTGTCCACTTTTCAATTTAATATGCA